>CAUYRH010108575.1:0-61007 GCA_963574655.1 Perodicticus potto
AGCAAAGTGTCTCTAGAATGGAAGAAAAAGTATCCAATGTATACATCCCTATTATGAGGCAAATTTATATCTTTCAAGTGTAGGCTACAACCCACTTATTGCACAAGAAGATAGGGAAAGGGGAGAGGGAGGGAAGGTGAGGGGAGTGAGGATAGAGGGTGGGATCACACCTGTGGTACATATTTGAAGGGTTAGGAGAAAACTTCTAAATACGGATCAAAAGTGTTCTCACAAAGTAATGAGAAAGTCTCTTGAATGTTATCGCAATCAGGTTGATGAAAACATCTCTGATTGTATCTGAAGCCCATACACTGTACCCCATGACTGAATTATTGTACACAGATATGATTCAATAAAAAAAGAAAAAAGAAAAATAAAAAAATAAAATTTGAGGTATGATTGAGCAGTGAGATTATTGTGTTGGCCTATCTCTTCCTTCTCTTTTTCCTGGGAATTGTCTTCCTTTCACACTTATACACATACAGAAATATCTGCTAACATACTTTATTGTCTTTTGACAAAATAACATTGGTCATCAATAGTATTAGCCATTTCCTTGTGGTAGAGAAATCAACAGGTCTTATTTATGCATGAACTGAAGTTCCACTAAAACACGCTCTAAATAGTTCTGTATTAAAAAAAAAAAAAAGATATATGCACACTTTCCTTCAGTGGTCTAATTTTTATATGTAAAATAGCTAAGAAAGGGCTTGGTTTTAGATAATTCTATTGTAACTAAATGATGCAAAATTAATAATCTTATATCTTTAGAATTTTTGAATGTTTTAGTTTCTTTTATATGGGCTGTTGCAAAGTAAATAAGCCACTTTTTAAATTTTTCATAGAGAGAATTTTGTGAAGCAAGGGTTTTGGGTGGTGGTAGTGATGGAGGTAGTACTGGATTATTTAGGTGGATTAAAGAAAATTAGTCTTTTATGAAATTCAGGGTGATTAGAACCAAAAGCATATCAATTCTTGATAAACAGTTATGGTTTCCAAAGACAGAGAAATGCTCTCACAAAGGAAATCAGGCAAAATGTCCATCATTTTCTTTCTATTTTATTTATTCCCTGTGTCCTAACCAACTCTAAATGTAACCCTTTGGAGTCTCAGAGCAGCCCCTGGCTGAGTCAGCTCATTCAGAGGTCTAGATGCCATGTTGATTCCCTCCCTTTTTAGACTTTTATTTCCGCAGATGTAATACTACTACTGATAGGTGTTTGGGGAATTTTCCTTTCTGCTCTTCACCTTCATTACTCCTGCCATCTGGTCCATTTCTGTTTTGCTTCCTTTCAGCAAATGTGTCCCCACCACCCCTCCCACATTGACTCAAATGAACAGAACAGTGGTTCAGAGCACTCATGAGTCTGGACAGGTTCAGGGACGCACAACAGGACAATGCCAGACTTGAACCCATACTATCTATTCAAAGTAAGAAGGGACTTGCATTCTTTCTTCTTCATAAACTCAAAATATTTTTCTTTTGGTTTTGTAAAGTAAACATGAAAACAAAATACCCATTTGCTGCCAAATGAAGGTCTTATTTTATACTATCCAAATTTCTGCTTTTTTTTTTTTTTTTTTTTTTTTTTGCCTAACCCTGTGGCACATACCATATAGCATTTTATATCCATGGAGTACAAGTGGGCAACTCGCTCACAATTTGTAGAGGTCCCTCCTATTGCCGATACTTTATACCTATTTTAAGTATATTATGTGAACTCCCTTATGTACACACTCTTAGAGGGGCATCAAAACACAAGGTAAACTCCATCCTAAATAAGATATTAGTTCTACCAATAAAATCTACTAAGCTATGAAATAACTATTATCAATGTAAGACTACATTTTTTTAGTCATCACTTGTGAAGTAAAGATTATGAAGTACAATAAAATTGCAAAGAATGAACACTTAGTACTTGGAAGGGACTAAAGAGAGGAAAATGATAAAAGTGTATGAGAAGGATAGTTTACCCACTGAGATGAAAATGCTTTCCATATCTGTTATATGCTAAATTCCATTTCAATGTTATTCTAGACATAATGATCTGATAGAATGATTTAAAGTTTAAAAAAATGTTCCACATTCTAACCTGCTGAGAAACAGGATTAGATTAAGCAATAATTGGTAAAAGTTAAGTTATACTTCAGCATTTAAATTTGTGAAAGAAATTTTTTATGAAAAAAGAATTCTGCATCTTTGTGCTAACATTTTAATTTGTGCTAACAAATTAATTTATGCTAACATATTAATTTATGCATTTTGTGTACATAACCATGAAGTTATGATAGTTTGCAAAAATACATGTGAACCTTTTTGTCATAACATGTTTTGAGATGTCTCCTCAACTTTTGGGGACCTCTACTGGCTGGGGAGGCAAAAAAGATGTGAGTCGACAAATGATCGCATTAGGACTCACTTTCCTACATGACAAAGATTTACTTATCTAGATCCTTTGAAATGGAGCTTCATGAACTCAGGAATTAGGTGCATTCCTCTTTGTCTTAAAAAAAAAAAAAAAGTTAAAAGGCTCAGCAAGACTGTAGCTCAGTGGCTAGGGTGCCAGCCACGTATATGGGGGCTGACAGGTTTGAACCCAGCCCAGGCCTGCTAAAAACAACAATGACAATTACAACAACAACAAAAAAACCACAATAGGGTGGCTCCTATGGCTCAGAAGGTAAGGCGCTGGCCCCATATACCAAAGGTGGCAGGTTCAAACCCGGCCCCGCCAAACTGCAACAGAAAAATAGCTGGACGTTGTAGCGCGCCTATAGTCCCAGCTACTCAGGAGGCTGAGGCAAGAGAATCGCCTAAGCCCAGGAGTTGGAGGTTTCTGTGAGCTGTGTGATGGCATGGCACTCTACCTAGGGCCATAAAGTGAGACTGTCTCTACAAAAAAAAAAAAAAAAAACAGTTGGGCATTGTGATGGGCACCTGTAGTCCCAGCTACTTGGGAGGCTGAGGCAAGAGAATCGTTTAAGCCCAAGAGTTTAAAGTGCTGTGAGCTGTGATGCCACAGCACTCTACGAAGGGTGACATAGTGAGACTGTCTCAAAAAAAGAAAAAAAAATTAAAAGAAAAAAAGAGTCTCTACTCTTTGCCTTGGGGTATAGAATGCTGTGGCATCATAGCTCACAATAACCTCAAACTCTTGGGCTCAAGAGTTCCTCTTGCTTCAGCCTCCTAAGTAGCTGGGACTACAGGCACCTGCCACAATGTCTGGCTAGTTTTTCCATTTTTAGGAGAGATGGGGTCTTGCTCTTACTCAGGCTGGCCTTAAACTCCTGAGCTAAAGATTTCCACCCATCTCACAAAGGCCTAGGATGATAGGTGTGAGCCACTGCACCCAACTGTTTTTGAAAACCTTTTAAATACAATTATAAATAGAAGCAACTAAGGGAGACCCTCAGTATGAGGAAATTAAAGGCCATGAATTTCAGGGTCCAATTAGGACTCATGCATTACCTTACTGAAAAGATGTAGTTTGTATTAAACAAATAAAGTTATAGAAAAATACAGCAAATAATTATATGTCTATTAGAAATCATCAATGGAAAGTCTTTTTTTATTTTATTAATAAACATTCAAATCTAAGTTTTATGCTCAAACTATTTATTTTTCAAATTGGTGCAGTTTCTCAAAAAATAAAATAACCGACATATTTATTAGCTTACTAGAACACATCTTTTCCATTTTTTTATATATAGTAGAACCTCCATAGTTGACCACCTTCCCACATTGGCCATCTCAAGTGGACCTAATTTTCACAGACTGGCCATGCACCACATGTACATGTCAGGAGGCCTAGTTCCTTGTGTTGACCACCTCTGTGTATGTTGACAAGTTTATTACAGTTCCTAGAGTGGTCACTTACAGAGATTATACTATATTATGAAGAGATATATAATTCTAATTTAAAAATTATGAAATAATCTGCCCTTTTTTGTCACATGGACCAAATCAGTATAACTTCAGACCTAAGTATATAGTGCTGAGAAATATAGATTCATTGAGTTATAGGTCTAGTGGATATGAAACCTCATTATGTCCAACAACATTTTCTTGTTTTCAAAATAAGTGTAAAAACACCAAACATAAAATTCTGTCATCTTTTGTAGGTAATTATTGGTACTTATAAAAATCCTCGAAGTTCAAAACCCTGGGAGAAATCAAGGCTTGCTTTTCCATAGCATATTAAAATTATAATGTTAATACCACATAAAGAAAAAATTGCCTGTTCACTACTATAATTATTCAAGTAGGTGTTTCACATGATAGAACCATCATATGGGTATTGATTTGGAAATGATGGAAAATGGAAATGTCTAAAGAATTGAGATGATATGAATTGGAGCTGCAGTGACTAAGGATTAGACATTTGGATGAGGATAATTTGAGGCACAGAAAATAAATTGGATATTGAGGAGAAATTTTATTAAAATCAAAGAGAAGACCTACATGGAGTATTTAGAAGAATTTTGTGCAAGCAAGGAAGAGAAATTTTTAATAAAAGAGGAATTCACTGTTGACTCACTTCAGAAGATAGGTGTCATACAGTATCCACAGGCCACGGGGATGAGAGATGAGGGTGAGAGCAACAGTAGGGAAAATGTGGGCACAGTGAAGCTGAGAGAAGACACCCAATGAAAAAGGAGAACTGGATCTCAAAACCACAGGGGTAAGAATGGTAGCAAACTGTCCCCGGAGGTGGGACATGATGGAATCTAAGGTCAGAGAGGAGTGTTTAACTTCAGACAGAAAAAGACAGGATGAGGCTTTTTCTGAAACCCGAAAGAAAAATGAAAATGTAGGTGCAGACAGTGAGATGCATGGAGCTGGGGCAAAGATGAAAGCTAAGGCTGATGAACTTGGCCTTCCCAGTTACATGGGGACGGAGGTCTCCTGTCGAGAAGGGCAGGGGAATATCAGAACCAAGGCGAGAGTAGAAAAGGTCTGAAACAACTGAGGCTGGGCACACACTGAAGAACCAGCAGGAGATAAATAATAGGGTTGCTTAGCAATGACAGGAAGCAAGTTGCAGATGTAGTTTCATACTATTCAGGACAAAGTAAGAACATTCATTTTCTATTTGAAAACATTGACTTGTGTCCTGGTGTCATGATAATTTGGCAAAACTGCATTGTGGTTGTTATTTTTTAAAATAAATTTTTATTGTGTATATTTACAGCATACAACATGATTTTATGGGATATATATAGAAAGTAAAATGGCTATTGATAGTTCAGCAAATGAACATTTCCATCATTTTACATAGTTACTTATTTTTTTTTTGTCATAAGCACAAATCTTACTGACATAACATGAATCCCAAACAATTTTTTTTACTGTAGTCCTCATGTTGTAAATTACCTCTGTAGACTTGCTCATCCTACGTATCTGTTACTTTGTATCCTCTGACCTACATTTTTTAATTCCTTCCCTGGCCAAATACTATTACCCAGGATAACCACTGTTTTGTTCTCTATCTGTATATATTTGGATTTTTTGTTTTGTTTTTTTTTTTTAGATTCCATACATGAGTGAGATTACACAATGTTCTTGTTTATGTCTGACTTATTTCACTTCACATAATGCCCTCCAGGCTCATTCACGTTGTGGCAAATGGCCAGATGCCATTCTCTTCAGGGTTGAATAATATTCCATTGCATACATGTACTGGAGTTTTTTTTATCCATTAATTCTTTGACAGACACTTAAGTTGTTTCCATCTCTTGACTATCATGAATAGTGCTGTAATGAACACAGGAGTGCAGATGTCTTTATGAGATAGTGGTTTAATTTCCTTTGGTTATGTGCCCATCAGAGGAATTGCTGGGTCATATAATAGTATTTTTAATTTAAAAACCCTCATGCTGTCTTCTGTGTTAGTTATTGATACCAAAAATCTTACTGTTCAGGTCACTGAGTCTATATAATGCATAAATGATATTCACTCATAAGAAGAAAAAGGTGTATTTATTATTAACATTTATTAGGCAAAGATAAAAACTCTCTCAATTAACTTTATTTCTACCAAAAAAAAATCACTGTATATATGCATTTGAGCCATTTTTATTATGTGTTTATAGAAAAAAATAATTTAGAAAATGACTATTTTCCCTCAGCTGAGTTCAAAATGAGGCAAAAAATATCTGCAAAAACTTGGTACTTGGTGCTTCCAGAAAATTCAGTTTGCTTCCACATAGGAAAGAACGACACAGCTGAAATTGCAGGTAACAATAGCAATGAAATAACCCGACTATTACCTCAACAAAGCATTTCTGTGTATTGAGTTTTTGTTTTGTTTATGATATTGAATGCTGGAAAGAAAAATAATTAAACATTTGAAACTTTATGTTTTAAATTTTTACAGGGTTGCCAAACCAGCAATTTATACAATTTTGCAAAAGAGCAAAATGCTGTTAATTTTCTATGTCTTGGTGCACAACAAATAGACATAAAATACTTTCATGTCTAATTCTTTCCAAAACATAAGCAAGACATGTGAGTCGAATGAAGCCTTTCTTAATACTCACAGAATAGAACCACGGACATTCAGACGGTAAAGACAAAACAGTAATGTGAAAACTTCTACAATATAATGCAACTAAAGCCAAAGAAATTTATGTACAAAAGGGCTTTTCCTACAAATTGAGTTTACAATGCATTAGCTACTGAATTAAGGCAAAAGAAAAATGTGATTAAGTGATATTCACATTGACATAGAATTCAAGATAGGTCAAAAGTTCCAAGTCAAATACTGCCAGCAAATTACAATTATTGTTAAACTAAGCTGGATGAGATAAATTGGTAGGGCCAAGGACTTACTGATTTTTAACTTTCATACATAAACCACCAAATCTCTCCAAATTCCATATGTTAAACCTGAACTGACTACCAAGTTCAGAGTTATTTGGTAAAACTGTGCCCAGATTCTAATTTTTTCTGCCTTAGATTTAAACCAGTATTGTACAAATCAGTATGTTAAGAAAATATATTTAGGTGGCACCCGTGGCTCATTGAGTGAGGCACGGGCCCCATACACTGAAGGTGGTGGGTTCAAATCCGGCCTGGGCCCAACTGCAAAAACAGAAAAATAGCCGGGCATTGTGGTGGGCGCTTGTACTCCCAGCTACTGGGGAGGCAAAAAGCAAGAGAATCGCCTAAGCCCAAGAGTTGGAGGTTGCTGTGAGCTGTGTGATGCCACAGCACTCTACCGAGGGCGATAAAGTGAGACTCTGTCTCTACAAAAAAAAAAAGAAAATATATTTAAATCTAACTAATTGTTTTGACTAAATTTATTTTCTATGACATTGTAATGTTCCTTTTCTCTTTTTTTCATCTTTAAGGTTACTTCACATGATGTTAAACCAGGATAGACTTTAAAGAAATCTAAATTACAAGCAGTTTTAAATGTAGCAGTAAGCAGGTGTCTCATTAACTGTAAATAGCTATTATTATAATTATATTTTATGTCTACATTATTTTAACATGAATTTAGTTTAAGAGATGTCCAATAGACTGGGCCTGCAATAAATTTGCATACATACAAAGGTTTAAAAAAGCATTTGAAAAATTCTATTCACTCCACTTCATTTTGGGGTTTGGGGCAAGAGAGAAAAACAGAAAGAGCAGGAGTGAGGGAGGAAGAAAGAAAGAGAAGATGGATTTGCTATAACTAATACAATATAAGAAACTATTGCCTGAGGCCATCGTAAAGAACCAATGTCATGGGCTTCATAGGCTTAATGGACCTCAATTTCTCCAGAAAGATGTTAGTCTAAAATTTAGAGTCTAGATCATTTCTTAATGAAATGCCAATAATTTTAACATATATTATTTTTTTATTAATGACTAGCAAATGAAAGGTATTTGTTAGAAACTGGTAAAGGTTTAACAATTGTTTTGAAAAATAAGATACAATTGTAGTGTTCAGAAAAGAAGCAAATTTAGACTACTTGCCCTGCTTTCACACATTTTCTTTCCTGTATTGATTGGGAATAATTGGCAAATGCATCATTATAAGATTTATTGAACATTTTGAAGATAACTAAGTTAGTATATGGATATAATCTTGCGGGAGTAACAATCTTGTGAAAAACATGACTTTCTACCATGATGCAGAAGGCAAGGCTTTGATGTTCCAATTTTCCTTCTTGCTTCACATTCAGACTTTTCAAAATCAGTGACAAAAACTTAAAGCTGCATCCTTGGGTTGTATCAGTAATCATCGTTCACTCACCAACTGTGGCAAAACTTGTACTGATATTTTTTTGCATGTAAACAATTTACCATAAAAATGAGTTATTTTCATTACCAGTTAATTATCTTTTGAATATCCTTGCTTTCCTGTAGTCACTGAGTCTCATATTTACTTATTAAAGAGAAATTTATTTTTACCATGATTTTATAGTTACAATGATTTTATGTTTATCATGATTAAAATATGAAAAATACAGAGTGCATACTTAATAATCACTGTTGGTACATCATACATTATATAAATTGGTTCACGTGTAGTATTTTATTTTAGACAAACAGTAAGTATTTTCCCCACTGTGCAGATGCAAAAAACTGAGACTCAGAGAGTTTCCTTAATCTGCTGAAGGTCACACAGGTGACTATGCCAGAATTTGAATATGGATCAATTTGACTCTAAAGCTCAAGCTCAAGTTCATAACCACTGATGTAATTCTTACACTCCATATTATACACTGCATACCAATTATAATCTGTAAACTTCCCCCATTGGTATGCACCTGTTGAAAGTGATTTCCCAAAATATACTTTTACTTTTTGTTATTTCTGGAATATTTAAAAAATAACTGCATACATGTATGCAAACATACAATTTATCAAAACCCATACAAAGGAACTCATATACTCTTATATCATATTTTTTAGAAGTAGTTCTTTTAGCTTTAATATTTACACATTGCTATCTTAAATTATTTGCAAAGTTGAAAGCAATAAAATCCCCCCCAAAATGTAGTATGTAGAGAAAAAATGACCCCCCAAATAGTCCTAGGGCTAAAGTTGATTCTCATTGTGTTTATTTGAAGTAATGTGTTTCAAACTGCAAGGAAGAGTATTTTGTTTCTTTATTTTGGAAACAGTTTTTGAATTATAGAGAACAAGTATATTATAACTCCTATTCTCCAAATACTTTATTTTTATTTTTTATTTTTTTGTAATTAAAAAAAAACCAGTCATATTTAGGAGTCAGAAATATGCTATTCTGGGCAGAGGAACACACTTTGCATTTAATCAACCTTTATTTCTTGGAATTTACTGAATTTGTCATTCTCTCTCCCTGTTTTAAACAACTACTCTTTTCAGTATTCATTGACTTCAATTTTCGCAATACATACAAAATGTTTGTCTTCCAAGCCCATAACCTTTTCAGCATCTCCATCTATCCTTTTCTTTAAGAGGCAATTATCAAAAAATTGTTCATCATACAAAGTGCCAAAATTAAAACCTTCAGAATTGATATTTTTCTGAAGGAAAGTAAACAAATTATGTCTCGATGTCCGATGCAGTTTCTGTTACAGAGACTGGAGACAACGTGAGACTAGCAACACAGTCTGCAAGATTAGAATAACGTGTTAACTTTTCTCTTTTTAAAGAAAATTATAATAAACTTTTTAGGTTAAATATATATCTCATGCTAATTAAAAACTGATACAGAGTAAGTATAGCAGAGAAAATAGAAAAGGAGCCCATTTATCAATTACCAAAGTTTGAATCCAGATGCAGGTACTAGCTATGACACCCTGAGCGACTTCATGACTTTTGTGACTGCTAAATAGCACAGGCGTGTAAGGTTCCAGGGATATGTGACATACAGAACAGGATCTTTAAGTGTTGAAACCAGACCACTATAGTCTTCATGCTTTGGGGAAGTATATTAGGTCACTTTTAAATAAAACTATGTTTTCCAAGACATAAGTTGATCCATAAAACTATCACATTTTTATCTTTCTTAAATATGCTTCATATTTTAAAGAAATTCTAGCTCCACGAGCTCAGGGGAACAATGGAAGGAGAATAAGAACTAATATCTATTGCCTACCCTATACGAGCATAATGCTACGTGTCTTTATATGTTAACTCAGTTAATTTGGTGATAAATGTATGAAGTAAACTAAAGATGACTATAAAGAGACAGCCCTTGGCTAGGTGTGGTGGATCACACCTGTCATCCCAGCTCTCTGGGAAGCCAAGACAGAAGGATTGCTTTTTTTTTATTAAATCATAGCTGCATACATTAGCGCAATCAAGGGGTACAATGTGCTGGTTTCATATACAATCTGAAATATTTTCATCAAACTGATTAACATAGCCTTCAGGGCATTTTCTTTGTTATTGTATGAAAACATTCGTATTCTGCATTTAGTAAGTTTCGGCTGTACCCTTCTAAGATGCACCATAGATGTGGCCCCACCGATTACCCTCACTCCACACCAACCTCCCCCCTTCTCTCTCCCTCCCTTGCCCTTTCCCCATATTCTTGTGCATTCTTAATAGTTGGGTTATACCCTTCATATTATACCTATAAATTAGCTTCATAGTAGGGCTGAGTACATTGGATACTTTTCTTCCATTCTTGAGATACTTTGCTAAGAAGAATCTATTCCAGCTCCATCCATGTAAACATGAAAGAAGTAAAGTCTCCATCTTTCTTTAAGGCTTCATAATATTCCATGGTATACATGTAGCACAATTTATTAATCCATTTGTGGGTTGATGGGCACTTGGGCTTCTTCCATGATTTAGCAATTATGAATTGGGCTGCAATAAACATTCTGGTACAGATGTCTTTGTTATAATGTGATTTTTGGTCTTCTGGGTATATACCTAATAAAGGAATTATAGGATAGAATGGCAGGTCTATTTTTCGATCTCTAAGTACTCTCCAAACATCCTTCCAAAAGGAATGAATTAGTGTGCATTCCCACCAGCAGTGTAGAAGTGTTCCCTTTTCTCCACATCCACACCAACAACTCTGGTTTTGGGATTTTGTTGTGTGGGCCAATCTTACTGCGGTTAGATGATATCTCAAAGTATTTTTGATTTACATTTCTCTGATGATTAAGGATGGTGAGCACGGCCTACAGACACAGGATTTCTTGAGGCTAGCAGTTTGAGCCCATCCTGAACAAGAGAAGAAAAGAAAAGAAAAGAAAAGAAAAGAAAAGAAAAGAAAAAGAAAAATTAGTTGGGCATAGTAACACATGCCTATAGTCCCAGCTACTCAGGAGGCTGAGCCAGGAGGATCGCTTGAGCCTAGGAGTTTGAGGTTGTAATGAGCTATGATGGTATCACTGCAGAGTGAGATTTTGTCTCAAAAAAAAAAAAAAAAAGAAAGAAAAGAAAAGCTTTAATTCATGCTATATCTCTATTTCAATATACTGCCAAGTCAAAACACTCTCTTGATGATCATTCCTTTCCTATCCCTTTTTGTTTTCTACAATCTATTTCATACTCCCCTCTGAATATGATAACAAATGAATCAAGAGTAAAGAACTGGATGCTATAGGGACGTGTCACTGAAGACAGGAGAGGTGATTATTGGGAGGACTGTGGAGTAGAGTATTTGGGTTTCGGTCAGGATCCCAGGTCTTGGCTGGGGCAGGAAACCAAGACAGATACTCGGTTTCTGACTCTTAGGTAACAGGCAGGGGCCTGATCCCCAGGCAAGGAAATAGGAATCTAGGTTCTGTACACAAAATAAGAAGCTGGAGTAAAGTCAATAGACTGGCTTTTTGGCCCCTGTATTTAGAAAATGTCTAGTGTTCAAATGAATCAAAGCTAAACTTACAATTAAAGCAGATGGTTCTCATTGCAAAGGCTAAATAGTTCTTTTCAAAGTCCATTTCTCATGATACTGATACATGAATTGACCTGTTAGAAAGTATCCTATTATCAAATAATTTGGGGGAATAGATAGTGTATACCCATTTCTAAGATAAAATTACTGAGAAGTCTTACCGTAGAAAAACCTATTCAATTTTCTTTTATCCAGTGTTTCCCCAAACCATTTGGTTACAGGATACTTTTCTCTCATAACATCTTATAATGTTTTCCACACATGTTTTACAAAACATACTTTGATGCATGCCATTTTATAAAAATATGACCCCAAATCTGTGTGTCTGTGTGTGTTTGTGTGAAGCAAAATATGGAAGGGACAAGCAGATTGTCAACATAAGTTTTGTAGGAAGGTAGCAGCACTAAAAAGCCACAGGAAAAAAGGGAGTAAAAAGTAAAGTGAAAGAGTCAACAAAAATGATAGCCAACAGATAAAAATATGAGTAGGAATTAATTCAATAAATAAATTTCACAGAAACTTCTTTTTAAAAATCTGTAAAAATAAATAAATGAAAGGATGATATCTACTTTAAAAGAATAAGGATTTGTGAAACAGACAGAAGTACAACAAGACTGGGGAAGTTAAGAATGAACCAATTAGAAATAGTAGCAATGAAGAAAGTTAATATTGAAATTATAAAGAAAATCACAAAGGACGTTATACACTCTAGTGTGGAGACAAAGAAACAATGAATTGAAGCATATCACTGAGAAATTAAATTTATCAAACATTTACATATGCTTACTGTATGCCAGGTTCTTTTCTAAGTGCTTCAGAAATGATTTACTTAATATTCTAATAACCCTATTGTTGTCAGCATTTTACAAAGGGGGAAGCTGAGACATAAAGTTTAAATAATTTACTCAAAAACTCAGGGTAAGTAAAGATCTCACCCACATCAGTTCTCACACAAAGAGATTTAAAAGTGCAAAAGAGAAATGAAGAAACTTAGAAGATAAATTAACTAAAGTTAGAGTATCATTCCCATATTTCCTACCTGCCGCTTTGAGAAGTGGCAGAGAGTTATTGTGGATGGGGAATAAATGGTTATATAACTTTTCATTTATTTGAAAAATGAGTGATGCTTTTGAAGAAACCATAGGGAAGTAACAACATTTGTTAAATTTGGGTGATGAATATTTGGATGTCTGGATATTGGAAACACCATTGAAAAATTAAATTTCAAATTAAAAATACACCCAAAGTCATCTATATAATAACAGAATGTACAAAATTCCAGTTTGTAAAAATAATGTATACAAAGAACTAAAACATGTCATTTTTTTATATTTGACAGAATAATGCTTTTATAAATGTTCTTGTGTTTTCCCATTCATAAATTAATGCGTGCTTTCTAATTTGGAAATATTATATTTCTGTTAATAATTCCATTGTTTAACTACATTGTAGAAAACTATGCATGGCTCTTGGGTACTAGTAAGAGATCTTGACTGGGTGCGGTGGCTCATACCTATAATCTCAGCACTATGAGAGGCTGAGGTGGAAGGATCACTTGAGCCTAGGAATTTTAGGTCACCCTAGGCAACATAGTGAGACCTCCATCTCTAAAAGAAAAAAACCTTTTGAGCCTATCATCCTGGAACTCTTGGGGAATATGGCCTGTCTTCCTCCCATCTTCCATTTCCACTTTCATGATTTTTACCACTGCATATCCTAGACTCTTCAAATTTCAAAATGTAATCCAAAATGAACTTACCTATCTTTAACTCTTTAATAGTTTAAATGAACTAACTGAATATTTCAACTAAAATCTTCCTGAAAATAAGATTTTTTTATTTCTTTTTAAAAATACTGACTGATGGCTCAGTGCCTGTAGATCAGTAGTTAGGGCGCCAGCCACATACACCGAGGCTGGCGGGTTCAATCCTGGCCCTGGCTTGCTAAACAACAATGACAGCTGCAAGCAAAAAATAGCCGGGCGTTGTGGCGGGCACGTATAGACCTAGCTACTTGGGAGGCTGAGGCAAGAGAATTGCTAAAGTCCAAGAGTTTGAGGTTGCTGTGATCTATGACGCCATGACAGTCTACTGAGGGTGACACGAAGGAGTCACCCGCACTGGCTCCATATGCTGGAGGTGGCAGGTTCAAACCCAAAAACTGCAAAAAAAAAAAAAAAAATAGAAAAAGAAATACTGTCTGATAAGGTTTTTCTTTCTTTTAGTGTTTCATTGTTTTGAATGTGTCTGTTACCAAATACAGCCAACACCCAAATGGCCACTCTTTATGACAAGTACATGAAATTGCTGAACAGATAGATCAGAATAAACTCAGTCTCTTTGTATCAAATGTTCTCCCTAGGTTGCACAAAAATGGGAAATGCATACGATGTTGTTTACAGGCGAACGTTCTTACCCTTATTCTTAAAATTCTATAGGCTTGAGAGAATTGAGGGGATTGCTTGCAGAAGGAGAAGTAAAGACAGTCTATAGCTCTTAATGTTTATTTTATACTATACTCTTTATAACAGAATTTCAGATTATTGATTGTCATTGCCTGATTCCATTTCATTAAATCCCCTGAGAGCTGAAATTGCAGACTGAGACAAACTGAAAGCACCAAGTTCATCATGTTTAAAACTGCTTTTCCAAGGTATTTCTTCCTCTCTGTGATTTTGGTGCTGTTCCTCTTCCACTGATAGGTTGTAATTGCAAAATGAATGGAGGAAAAGAAAAAAAAAAAAATATATATATATATATAGCAGTTATGGTCTGATGTGGTACACATATAGTCTGTGATGTGTGTCTGAAAGATTTATGTCCTGATTAAAGAAATCTTCATTGAATTTTGTGATAGAAAATAGTTTTGGTCATTGGCACATGTGCCACATAGTCTTTGATCCAAAGTCTCTTTCACTTACTGCTTTTAGAAATTTAAAAGAAAGACCTAGGGAAACAAAATGCTGATAAATACACAGGGAATTAAACACGTTCTGTAATATAAGGCAGGTGTTGGGATTTAGCGACCAATAATTCATGGTTAAGAAAGACTTTCCGTCTTTGCGTTAAGAGGCATTATCTTTTTCAGTAGACATTTCAATCATTCACTTGTTCACTCACTCTATGAATATGTAGCAGATATTTCCACGTGCCAGGCATGGTTTTAGGCATGAAGGGCACATAAGTAAACAGTAGGGGAAGGATAATGCTGTATAGTATGCAATGAGGGCTGTCAGCCAATAAATGAGGAATGGCATCACTGAGTGAGAGTTTCTAATAGTTATTAATGCCATAAAGCAAATAAAATAGATTTTGAAGTAATAAAAAGCAATGGGGTTGGAGAGTCTTCTTAGATTAGAATAGGTCAAAAATGGCCTGTTAGAGACAGTGATGTTTGAATGAGCTAGCATCCAGCTCCCTGCAAAAGATGATATTGGGGAAAGGAAGGAATGGTCAGTGTTAGAATATTACAAGCAAAGGCAGGGTACAGCAGCTCACGCCTATAATCCTAGTACTCTGGGAGGCCAAGGTGCGTGGATTTCTTGAGCTTCTGAGTTTGAGACCAGCCTGAGTAAAAGCAAGACCTTGCCTCTACCAAAAAAATAAACAAATAAAATAAAATACAAAAATTAGCCAGACGTGGTGGTGCATGCCATCCCAACTATTCGTGAGGCTGAGGCAAGAGGATTGCTTAAGCCCAAGAGTTAGAGGTGCTGTGAGCTATGATGATGTAATGACACTCTAGCCAGGGTGACAGAGACTCTGAAAGAAAAAAAAAAAGACTATTACAAGCAAAAACAACACATACAAAGTCTTTAAGTATAAGTGAGCTTGGCTTATTCTAATAGTGCAGTGGTTCTCAACCTTTCTAATTTCGTGGCCTTTTAATACAGTTCCTGTGGGTCACTACCCACAGGTTGAGAACTGCTGTAATAGTGGGTAGTGAGGGGTGAAATATTTTAGGGGTCGGGGAGAAGGTGACAGCAGTGGATGAATATGAGGTTAGAGAGAACCAAGAGTTCTTTTGTAGAACTCACTAGATTTTGGACTATAGACTAATGTGCCAATGACCCAAACTATTTTCTATTACAAAAGTTAATCAAGGTTTCTTTAATCAGGACATAAAATTTTCTGTATATTTGAATCACCTGCAGAACCACTGCAAGGCTTGCCTAAGGCTGCAGCTGAAATCAATTCAAACAGAATCCCTGTGCATGATCCCAATGCATCAGGCGAGAATCTCTTGCATAAAGAATCACTCATATGGGAGGCAAGAGAATCACTTAAGCCCAGGAGTGGGAGGTTTCTGTGAGCTGTGTCATTCCACGCCCTCTACCGAGGGCAATAAAGTGTGTTTCTGTCTCTACAAAAAAAAAAAAAAAAAGGATAAAATGAATGTATCCATATGTGTGATTCTAAGTATAATGGCAATGCAGCTCTTCTTGGGTGTTTGGGTGTCTTCTACTGTCTTATATCCAAGAGTAGATGATAAAACCCTCACTACACTCATTGAAAAACATCATCTTCTCATCAGATCAACTCTTTACATATCACGATTTAAGAAACTACATTTCCTATAATAAGAGATTTAATCAACACATTTGACCTTTCATAATATACATCCACATTCACTACGTGTCAATCAAACTATGACTATCCCTTCTATTTTCTAAGAGGTCATTTTCCCTATCACCTTGTGTTTTCCTGAACACGAACATAGGCACTGGAGATTTCAAAGTTATAAGCAGATTCTTTCAAGTACACACCATTACAAACCCATGAAGCCTGAGACGGTGAGTTCACTCCTTGAGCAAAACCTTTTCTTTTTCTTTTCCACATAGAATAGCAAAAAAGTAAGTATGCCATTGATTATTATTAGTTTAGTGATGCAAACTTTTCTTCAGTAGATTTTGAGTATCAGACATATAATACTGTGTATCATCAATCGTTACCTTGAACTCAAAATGCTGGCCTCAGATGTTCTGAGTGCACCTTGTTATCCAGACCTGAACTTGGGGCTTTTTCTGAGTTACATTAGAACTGTACTAAGTATGTCATGTGTTTAAAATAAGCACGTTTTAAAAATATGTGATCATATATCCTAGCCCTTTCTCTATGAGCTTTCATTTTGCTATGAAATCATCCCTTAATGAGTTGTTATTTGGAGAGCTATTGAAGTTAACGCATTGGAGGCTGGAGGTGGGATGGGAAAAGTGAAAAGGATAGATAGTGGATGGTCTAATCAACTTTCACCTCCAAGTTAATAATCTCTGAGGAAACTGGAGAAAAGAGAGGTGTTAATTGGACTTTGGCCATCAAGGGGAGATTTAAGAATTTAGCATTATTTTGAATAAAATGATAATCTTAAAAAACAATGTATCATCAACTTCAAAGGATGCCGAAGCAAACAGTGCAGACTTCTTTATGTATTTCATTACGTTGGTGTTAAATGAAATATACAGCAGCATGAACAATGAAGCCAAATAAGAGAGTAAGATCCAACTGCAGTATTTCCCTTTATCAGATCCCACAAGATTAACACCATTGAAATACAATTCTCATTACAAGACTGTATTGCCCTCAAGGACGTTGACTCCCTGGTGCCCTGATCCTAAATCGGAGTTTTATGGATCTTGATTACCTTGTGCAAAATAAAATGTATCAGAGAATTCAGCTTTGCATCCATTTGTGCAGGGGAGTTAAATTTATTTCCTGCCAACATCAGCAAGTCTGATTTTAGAGAATGCAGCTCATTAGAATAAGTTAACCATATTAGAATATAAGCAGCTTCATTCCCCACTGCCAGCTGCTCTGGAGACCACAGTGCATCCCAAGAAGCCTCAAGAAAACAGATCTGCATTCACCCTCATTCACTAATTTAGTTCTGATAAGGCAGTTGTTTCAAACAAACAAACAAACAAACAAACAAACAGAAATCTTTCTGACAGGTAGGGTTTATGTGTGTCCTCCATCAGGCGCTGGAGACACTCCCACATGAAACTGGAAGGCTACCACCGAGTGCCCAGGGACAAGCCACAGGAAGCATATGGGAAGCTGACAAGTAGCAGGATGCCCACGGGCACAGCATCCAGTTTCTGAATGAAGCATTTGAACTCTTTCTCTTCCCAGATAGAAACTACACAAAGATTCTGCTTCTGTTCTTGTACTCAGGATCTATTCAGTTTTCCATTTTTCCTCATCCTTCCATCTACTTGTCTAATCTACTCCCTTCTCTGTTCCCAATATTGGCAATGTTTTCAGACCATTTTCATCCTAACACTTACATTATGGCTCCGCTCTTCAAATTAATCTCCGCCCTTAAATTCTCAGATATCGTGGTCTGTGTCTTTCCCTCTCTCGCCAATACACGCATATATGCACACACTCATTCTCACACACATGAGAAGTCCATAATTGCAAATTTTAGTAATTTTACTAAAGAAGCATTTTTATAAAATTTTACTAAAAGTCACTAAAAATATATATAATGAGATATTGACATAAAAATATTGATTAGTATTGGTATATTATCACATTATTTAAAAGCCTTAAGACTGAACCTGACCCTAAGCGGCCTCACTACCTGCTGTAACACAGGCTTTTAACTGGATCACAGCTGGGGCGGGGCGTCAGTGAGTCTTTGCAGAGAAAGTGCTTCGCACAGTGTGTGACATGTTGAAGGAGCTCAGGAAAGATATCGTAGTCATTATCTCACTGTTCCATTATTTCATTATTAGGTAGCCTTAGGACAATCAGGCTTACCACCTCAGTTTCTTAAATCATTTGACATCCTATGAACTGCCATTGCTGTACTTCTAATTATATCATACTCTCCTTCATCATATATTTTACTTTTTTTTTTCTTCTTGAGACAGAGGAAGTATATGCAGGGTAGAAAACAGGGACAACGGGTACTTCTATCTGACTCCCTGATTATGTGTCCTAGTTCAGTAGTAGTTAAACTTTCTAAGCCTCAGTCTCCCTATAGGTCAAACCAGATAATGACAATATTCATTTCTGGACATGTGATAATTAAATGAGATAATGCATCACCGATATTTAGTCCAGAGCATAGCACATGGTAGACATTCAAATGGTGTATTCTGAATGATTAAATTCAAGTTCTACGTTCTTTGAGGATCTTTTCTCCATCAGCCTAGCCCTTGGTGGTTCGATTTTTATTTTAAAAATGGTTTGTGCCACTCCCTTGACACAGAATTTTTGCCTTATTACAACATTGTCACTGCCTTAAATTACTTTTAATTATTAAATAATAAAGTAACTTAATAATTAAATATATACATAGACGAAAAAGTCAAATAATTTAACCATGCATTATTAACTTTTGTTCTCCAAAAATGGCTGTCAAATTTTAGCAGAGACAAAAAAAAAGAAATCACACTTTTGTTTCCCCTCCTTAGAATGTCTACCATGGTGATTTTCCTTCATTATTTACTTATTCACTCATTCATACATTCAGCAAATATATACTGTCATGTTGATTGGATTAGGACCATCTATATTATATCTTTGCTCTCATGAGTTTAAGAGTTTTATTGGGAAAAGCAGGCATAATGTTAGAAAGAGTCTAAAGCATTAACTAATTAAAATTAAAGCAAGCAAATATTATTGATTTCACACCATCAGTAGAATGAATATGTATTCACATATACATGTGAACTTCATATATTCATGTTTAAGGGATTGAACTATGAAGAATAGTAAGCTTATATCATTCAGAGTTAAGAATTAATGACTCAACACTTTGGAAATTTAGAAGTTTTCCTTTTCACCACATTGTCTTCAGGCAATATGAAGTACTGGGGGCAATACTCACTACTCAGTTTCCCTGGCTTTAGTAACTATTCCCATCAAGAGTTCTTGCTTTTGTTCAAAGTGTGAACATGATTCAGAGAGCCTTATATTGTTGACTGGCTCGTGTTCTCTATTAATTACTATCAAAACAATTTTATGTCTTCAGCAGAAGATTGGGTATCCAGACTGTTGTTGAACTGCCAAAAAGGAAACAGGACATGTAGGATGGAACAGTGCATCAGCAACAGCTGCTCAAGCCTAATATGAGGAATCTGTTAGCCAGGCAAGCAGTCAAAACTAGTGCTTATCAAAAGCATTTATCAGGGAGAAAAGGGGAGTGTACAGGAGAGTGTTATATTGATCTGTAAGAGGTTTATTTTTTCATTCTGAAATGTTAAAGTAATCAATTTCTTAAATAAAGCAAAAATACCAGTATCAATAATCCCAATGATGGTTTATGTCTTCTAGGACAACATAAGTATCATATTGATGTTGTAATAAAGCAAATGCTAGACTTTATTGTGTTTGACACATTCACTGGTGGGTTTTGATTGCTAGAATTAATCCTTCACTGTGAAAGAGATGTTTTTAAGATGTCGAGTTTAGAGCTGGAGAATTGGACATAAAGTATTTTTTTTTTATTTCATCCTCCTTAGTTGCCATAGACATTTCATTTCATAATCATAGAAAGTCAGAAAGGAAAGCGGTATTGTAAGAAAGTAAAAGAGTTAAAACAATAGAAAAGGCCACTTTTAGTCTATTATATAACAAGTCCAAAGACTTGGCATTTTGAATGTTAATGTTCATAACTAATGTTTTTATAATAGCTACTATATTTATTTAAAATATTATATAGGTATGTATTGTTGTAAGTCTTTTCAGAAATCAGTTTTTCATACCAGAGATCACAATGAGTGAGCTACCCACTACCATTCCATCCATTCCTACTCACACTAACCAGCCCCTGCTCCACTGCTGGTCTCACAAATATCAGAATACAGTTATACCTCAGGAGGATAAGGAAAAGCAATGAATGTGGCTCATGCCAATAATATTGGCACATTGGGAAGCTGAGGAGGGTAGATTGCTTGAGCTCAAAAGTTAGAGACTGGCCTGAGCAAGAGCAAGACCCCATCTCTACTAAAAACAGAAAAAACTAGCCAGGCATTTTGGTAGGCACCTGTAGTCCCAGCTACTTGAAGGCTGAGGCAAGAGGATCATTTGAACCCAAGAGTTTGGGGCAACAAAGTGAGACTCTGCTCAAGAATTTTAAAAAAAGGCATGACTGTACGCACCTCTTGTTTAACCCACAAGTAGAAACACTGTGCTGTCTTCAAAGTGTTTCTAACTCTGGGTGACTCACAGCTTTCAGGGGTCTACTCTTGTTGTCCAGTTCAAGGATACAAAAAGAAAACAGAAATTTTAGCCCATGGTACATCTTATTCTTCTTTTTATCTTTTTTATTATTTTATGTTATTTCTACTATTTAGAATATTATGCACATATCACTGATAATATAAAAGAAATTCTGAAAGCTAAAGAAGAATGTAATAGTTTTAATCACTTTGTTATTTAAAAGAGTTAGTATATCAACATATAAAGGTTAAAATAAAAATCTCATTAACATGTAAAAAAATTAAAAACAAAACAATTGAACATATTTTTCAAATATGTTATAAATCATCAGTAAAAGGCAACAATTTTAAATGTTGAGGAATTAACAAAACTATTTTTCTAGTACATTAAGTAGGGGAAGTAATGTAAAAGATTACAACAATAAAAACAAATAAAATAAAACTTCTTAGCTTATATGCATCTTTAGTGAAAAGCCCACATAATAATAGGTGGATATTTAAACACAATTTTTTAAAAATGCATTTTGGAAAAAAACCTCCAATAGGCGTTACTGAAAGGTCAATAGCATAAAGCAGTTATACTGACTAAAATAACAATTCCCATAAAGAGTGGTGGAAACCCTCAGAAAAATATTTGCTAGTATTTTTCACAAGGTAGTGTTGTAAGAAAATAAATGAAACAAATTTTACATGTTGTGTGTGGTGTGTGTAATACATTTAACACCTTGCTTGATGAAATTTTACTTGCAAAAGCAATTTATTTTAGTGAAGATACAGCATATTTTTTTCTGTAATAGCTTGTCAAATAGCTGTAAAATTAGTCAATTAAATGTTGTTTAATGATAAAGGAAAAATGTGTGGGTGGTTCACCTGTCAGAGACACAGTAGTTGGGTATTGTTGGAAAAAGGGCAGGAGGAGGGGAAGTGAAAATGGAGACAGCCAAGGTAAAGAGACCGAACTCACAGACAAGCAGAGATTTTCCGTGTGTGTTATGAGTTAAAGTGGAGAAAGAAGGAGGTGACCAAAACACAGTTTTAGGAAGATTTCCACGTAAAGCAATAGGCAAAATTTCTACAACTATCCCCTTGCATAAAACTCTCAGTACAGAGTCATAATACACTTTGAGAGTTCTGGAGGAGAGATAGCTTACTGAGAATGTGAAGAACAAAACAAAGTCTCATGACTGCTTAGAAATATTTGCCATGTATTTTGAATATTATAGTCTGGAAGGTTTGAACTTTGACATAGAGATCAACTGGAAAGATTCTAAGAAAACTATCACAGGACAGTGAGGTATTAGATTCAACTACAATAGAGATGTGTGGAGAATGATGTGGAAAATGATGCTCAGTTTGAGACTGTGTAATCATATTCAACTAAGTATAAACAGAAACAACCAAAAAATTCCTAGTGAAATTACAAGCCAATTAATGAACATCATAAACATTCAATTTCTTAAAAACAGGATGGGTTCCATCTGTAATGTAGAGAATATAAACATTATCTCTGAGACTATTAGTGTAATTGGATGATGGGAGCATTTTCTAGAAGACAGTGAAGAATCTGACCCTAACCCTATGTCATTCCGTGTCCTTGGGAAGACTGAGTATATTTTCTAGTTTCCGTCTTTATTAAGTTAGGAACCTATGATTAGTTCCCAGTAACAAAATATGACCAGAAGCGATGTGTGCCATATCTGGGCCAAAGATGGCATAAGAAGGGAGAAAAGCATTGATATTTGTTGTTACTTTTCATCTTGTTTTATTCTACTTTGAATACAACCTTTTAAACATAATGGGTTTGATTCAAAAACAGAGGAAGATTATGTTGAATTTTGGGAGGTTTGTAATTACAATTCAGAGACATAATTGTGCCATAAATTCTGCTAGACAATTCTTCATAACTCTTCATTTTCTATTTGTAAAGATTAAGCTTAAAGACTTTATCTTATGTGAAGTAATTTTTAAATTTTTAATTATCATAGATATGTAATAATCATACATATTTACAGAGTACCTATGATACTTTGATAAAAACATCTGATGTGTAATGATCAAATCAGGGTAACTGGGATGTCCATCACCTCAAGCATTTATCCTTTCTGTGTATTAGGAATGTTCTTATTCCATTCTTTTAGATACTTTGAAATATACAACCTCATAGATGTCAAACATAATGTTTAGCTTGTCTGAATCATTAAAGCAATATAGATAATTAGTCAGAGAGTTAATAATGCAAGATTCTCTTTTCTACAGTGAGGATTTTTTGCTTCCCATCACCATAAATCCATAATTGCAGTTTGTTCAGATGGGGTTCCGTTCTGAAGGATAAGCAATGCCTGTGAGTTCTACTCAGGGAGACACTAATTGTGTTGTTGCCATCATTTTTATAGGCTATTGTAAACTTGTACACTTTTCACAGAGGTAGCTATTAAACATACAATACACATAATAATTACATGTTATCAAACAGATGAACTTGATCACTCCTGACACTTTCTTCTTCTACACTGTATGTTTAATTTAAATTTATCTTTAGGTCTAACTCTATGCCACTGAATGTTGCCCCAGGATAAGATCCTGGATCAAAACGAATTAACCTTCAAAATATGAAAGGGTACTTTGCATCTCGTGTAA
Source organism: Perodicticus potto (assembly GCA_963574655.1). NCBI lineage: Eukaryota > Metazoa > Chordata > Mammalia > Primates > Lorisidae > Perodicticus > Perodicticus potto. The sequence goes on from CAUYRH010108575.1 coordinate 23,644, forward strand.
ACTATTCTGAAGAAGTTGGTTTAGAGTATTCTAAAGGTATTAGAAAAAATTAAAATTCATAATGCATATTAAAATACTCAAGATTTTTATAACCCTAGTGACTTAGGTTGTTAGATGTGCCAAATAAAATGTTTTCTCTACAGCTTTTTCTGCTGTTATTAATTGGTGCTGTTTTTACACAGAACTGTCTTCCTCTGGAGTCACCACCTGCAGTAACTTATTATAGACTCTTCAGTTCCATTATTCATGTTTGTGCTTCTGCATCGAGGCACCACCCTACTGTCATCCACTGTGTGTGACACGTGGTGCTTAGAACCTGCTACCATCTAATGTGGAAAAATAAAATAGGGATACCATTTATCTAAAGTTAATATAATTTAACAAGTCTCTAACATAGAACAGAGAATTATAACTTCTCAAATTCTGTAGTTGGTACTTTAGAAACTCAAGAGTTAATAAATTATGAAAATAGACAAATTTTTAAAGCATAAGGTAGTATAAGAAATTAAGCCTTCAAAAATAAAACTGATGACAGCAAAATCTGTATTATTAATGTGTCTTATGAAAATAATTCCTATTATTGAATTCTTTATATAATTCTGTGAAAGAATTGTAACAGCCTATTGAATAAATTGTCTTCATTGATCAGATTGTCTAGCATATTTTTGGAGTCACATTAAATACAGGGTGGCCATAAAGTTTGTGTGCAATTTAAAATAGTGTACAATTTTAAGTTGCACACAAACTTTATGGCCACCTTGTATATACATCTACCAAATATTCTCAAACATTTTGAAACACTCATTTTGAAGGCTTATATAATTTTCAAAGCCACCCCCAGAAGATGTGTGGTATATTTGATAATACAGGTTAAATCCCACAAACCTTTTAAAATAGTTTCATTTTTCTCTTTTATGTAATGGATTCTAAACAATAATCCTAGTACTTTCCATTTTCCTATTGGAAGTTTTTTTTTTTTTTGAGTTATCTTTTCAAAGATATGTAATTATAAACATTTCAGATGCTCCTTGTTATATAATAGTGCCATATAATTAAGTGCCCAAACATAAATCTTAAAGATACTGCTTATAAAGATGTCATATGGACCTACAAGCTAATAAAATCATACAGATGTTTTTCTCATGGTAACAGGTGAATCTACTGATTTCATTGCAGGGTTTATAACATCTAATGCTTGCTTAGTTATGGAATAGAAATGTCTACCTAATTCTTATTAGTTTATTGAGCTTTATTACTACTAGTTGAGTTCTTCCCAGAAATTTTACAAGCTATGTCTACCAAGGACTGATCCCTAGAAACTTAAACAAGATAAGTATTTTAGATCTAATCTCTCTGACCACTAATAAGAGATAATGACTTTTTTAAAGGTATTTGATCTTTACTAACCTGCTGCCTTGATGAGTTGAACATTGTAATATAAGGACTCAATTTTAAGTGACATAAGATTATTTCAAACATTTTTAAGTACAAAAGGAACATATTGGAGTCAATGTATGGGAAGTCCACGGGTAGATGGAACTAGCTTTACACAAGGAATATTAAATGCCTCAAGTTAATGCTATTTGGACTATTCCTTCCTCTGTTGAATGAATCCCTAATATAAAGGGATTTCCTTCTAGACCAATTTCTCATGTGCCATGAAAGATGACCAGTGGCAGCTATAATTAGTTTGTGATCTCAAAAAATGAATGAATAAATAATTAAGAAAAGAGAACCCCTCTTTCTTTGTATTCTTCAAATCTCAGGCAAGATTTTACTGACTCTCCTTATGTCATGGACTTATCATAGGCCCAATATTTGCAATCATGGAAATGAAGTATATATATACTTGCAATTTGGGTACGAACTACATTCTTATCCAGTAGCCATGGACAGGTGAGTTAGGCACAGTAAGTGATAGCCTTACCAAGACAATATGGAATACATACTTGCACATGCCTTCCTCCCACATAAAAGAGGTGCTGGCATTTTTATACCACATGATGACTTCTGGTGTTTTCTACATGCTGAAATGAATCGGTTATGATAAAAAATGTGTATAATAATAACTAGTAATAAAATACTTCTCCATCCCCATTTTACCTATATTGAGATGAAGGACACACATTTTATTTTTACCCCAGGGATTATATAAATATAATATAAATATAAAGCAAGTGTGTATGGTCTCAATAGGTAGATTAAACATAAAATAAAATTCTCTTGAGGATTTGATAAAACATCACAGAGCTTCTCAGATGTGAACTCTTATATAATAGAAACCAGTAATGACAAAAGTAATTTTACTTTTATCTCATCATAGTTTGTATAGTCCTTGCCAGACATATTTTGCCTTCACTTACAGTTTTCCCCTTCCATAATTCCCTTTTAAATTGACATATTTGCATATATTCTACCATAATACCTAGTATGTGCTAGCTGAGAAAATAACAATTATAATTTTTTCAAATTACACTTTCTCAAATTATACGTTCTTAAAGATTTTAAAAACTGATCACTTTCTATCCATGTTAGAAAGTGTTATTGTTCTTAAATGCTTCAAAGAAGAGTTTCAGTGGGCTATCACACATCTAAATTATTTTGGATTAGAAAGCAGGCAAAAACAATAGATATGGCTATACTGAAAATATTTAAAGACTATTTTTATTCTTTCAAAATTAGGGTTTAAAATTTTGGATTTTGTTCCCAAACACATCATTTTATGACAGTTGCTAACACAGTGCTGCTCATTAGTCAGAAGCACTTATTAAATGAATACTGAATATTGTATGTCATACAATGTATAGAATTGTGTGAGAAATATAAAATTCATACCATTGTAATCAAATATGAGAAACAGAACACACAAAAATACCCACATGAAGATCTCATGCAGCCATATGAGTTTGCATTGGGCTAGGTCTGACATAAAAGATCTAACTAGAAAGAAAAATGAACTTCTGGGAAGGAGACACTATGTTTTCCTGCATCACATCATACTCTCCTCCTACATCCCAGTCATCTAAGCTGTATCTATGGAACCAAGCAGAAAGAAAGGAACTGTGTGCCATTAAAAATTGTGATACTGCATGTGTATGACCCTTTGTTCACCCAGTACTCACCCCCTCACTGATTGCTTTGCTCATTCATGTTTATACAGTTGCCTCACATATGGATCAAGGGACTCAAGCCATCTCTCATAACAAAGGAGACTCTCCCAGGGGAAATTTGCTTTCTTCCTACAGAGAAATTTAAGTGAAAAAATATTTTCCTTGAGGTTCTAAAATCTAGATATTAATGCAAGAAATATAAGCATAGTCATTACATTTAGAAATCTTGAAAAAAACACTAATTCATTAATGTTAATGGACAAAGGCAAAATGGTCTAGGATATATCCAGTATTTTCCCCCATGAAATGTACCATGCTAGTAACTCTAATTGGAAAATCTTTATAGATATGAACCTAGGAAAAGAAGGATGAGTTTGTTGAGAAAATAAATGTTTTTCATAAGGAAAAATAGCATGGGAATCCTTCAAGACTTGGGTGTATCTTTATTGATGCATCAGTTCATATGTTGTATACTTTACTCATATATGTGTTAGAGTGTGTAGTTTTCTCTTACTGTATAACAAATCATCCTAAAAGATAGTGCCTTAAGACAATGGGGATTTATTCTTAGGGATTCAAGATGATAAAACAGAAGCTTTCGGGAGGCACTTGTGGCTGAAAGGAGTAGGGCACCAGCCCCAAATACCAGAGGTGGCGGGTTCAAACCCAGCCAAAAACTGCAAAAAAAAAAAAAAAAAAAAAAAACCAGAAGCTTTCAGGCTACTTAATGCCTAACCTTGAAGTCCCTCAGCATCATTTCTGTGCCATTCTATTGTTCAAAGCAAGTCACAGGATTTGTCCATGTTGGAAGGGAGGGACATAGACTTTACTTCTTGATAGAAGAAAGAAAATAGCTGCATTAGAAAGAGTATGTATATTAGCAAAATACTATTGTAGTCCTGTTCACCACATTAAGAACCCTAGTAGAGACAAAAGTCATCTAAATTACTGAGTGCATCGTTGTTAGAACACTAGACCTCTTAAGGTGATAAAGCCTGTAAAACATGTCATCTCCCTTCATGCATAGTTCAAGTAAATCCCGGTTTGTTCTGAAGATTTCTTATTTTTGGTATCACGTTAAAAATTAGACTTAAGGCTTTTCTGTGGAAAATATCATCCAAACTGGTGATAACTAGTGAAGTTCTATTTCATTACTCCTCGAAATGCATATAGTTCAGTATCAGAGCCACTCCTGAGTACCAAGGCCCCGTCTTTTCCTTGCAGGCTTTCAGTTAATATGTAGGCTGATAACCAGCTTGTAGCTGTCAGGGCGACTTCACAGAAAAATGTTTGAATTTCAGAGAGGAGTACTTGGTGATCAAGAAATCTGGAAAATTAAGCCATGAAGGTAAAATAATAATGCTAAAATTGCTCTGTCATCAATTTTTTCCAGCTCACTTTATAAATAAGAAGTGGACCCAGAAAATATAACTCACTCATCCAAGGTCAGATCTAGAGCAAAGCCAACCTGGATATCAGAGCAGAATAGAGTCTAGGACTAGAGCAACTCAGGGTATTTTTCCCAACTATTTCAATTCAGATTAGGCCATTTTATTTGTATCAATAAAAATATAGCACCAGGTCTCTTAGCATGGCCTGTGAACCTCAGAAAACCCGTGACATTTTCAAATATGTTTGTATGTGTTTACATACATATGTGTGTATATATATATGTATGTATGTTTTTGTTATACATATATGGTCATGCATTTAAATGTGTATGTATATGTATACATATATGTAAACATTTATATGCATAAGAATATATCCTTATTTTTACACAAACCAGACATTACCTTCTTAATAACTTCATCAAAAGTACCACTGCTTTTCCATTAATTTAAGAAATATTGTCAGTCTATGTGGTAGTAAGTTGCATATTCAGGAAATAACCTAAAAATCCTTTCTTTCTTTTTTTTTTTTTTTTGCAGTTTTTGGCCGGGGCTGGGTTTGAACCCACCACCTCCAGCATATGGGGCCAGCGCCCTACTCACTGAGCCACAGGCGCCGCCCTCCTTTCTTTATTTTTTATCTGAAGTGGAGTCTTGAGGCATAGAGATTTGAAATATTACTTGGAACCTATGAAAATTTTGAGCAAATATTTCTAAGTGAGATCCCTTTCATAGACTTCAGAATCATTAACTTTTTTTTTTTTACTTGTAGTGTACTGAATATCTCTGTCTTCACCAAATTCATGTGTTGAAACCCTAAACCCCAATGTGATACTATTCAGAGACGAGGTCTTTGACAGGCAATCAGGTCATGAGGATGGGGACCCTATGATAAAGTTAGTGGCTTTGAAAGAAAAGGTAGGAAAGAAATTGATGGTATGAGTGTTGTCTCTCTCTCCACTGTGTGAAGAAACCAGGAAAAGGGCCCTCATGAGAACCTGACCATGCTAGCACACTAATCTAAGACATCTCAGCTTCCAGAATTTTGAAAAACAAATGTTTGTTATTTGAGCTACCCAATTTGTGGTATTCTTGTCATAGCAGACTTAACTAAGAGAACTTTTTTCTTATTCTCATATTAACCCTCATACTTGTAGGACACGCTACAGTTTATAAAACAGTTTCATAAGCATTCTTTTAGTAATTCACATAATAATCTTCTCAATATTATAGTCCTCATTGAAAGAAACAAAAGCACAGAAGCATTACAATGACTTAATATTAAAGTGCCATTGAGTCATGAAACTGGAATTGGACTATAAATCATTCTGACTAAATATCTCCACATGTCTTACTTTTTATATTACTATAAAAGGCACATGTCTGCTTTGCCTCATCCTATAATAGTATTCTGTATGTGTTGCTATCATTTATGTACTAGGCACTCTCCTAGTTATTAGAAATAGAAAAATAAATGTAATAGAATTTGTGGCTTTAAGGACACCACAGTTTACTGATTACTGAACCAAACCCAATGGTATATGTGTCCTGGGTTCTCCTTCCAAGCCATCCTTCATGTCACTAAAAGATGAATTCTCCTTTTCCATAAAACTGGTAGTCCACTTTTATTAAGTGATAACTATATCCCAGTATAAGCGCTTTAAGTGCATTAACTGATTTAGTCTTCACCACAACCCTAGAAGGTAGGAACCATTTTTATTTTTATTTTATGTATGCGAACATGAAGGTAAACTCACACATTCCCCCTACCCATATATCCCCCCCCCCCACAACCAAAGAAAACACTTAGTAGGAGAGGCATGTTTGTTTTAAACCCAAAAGTTCTGATCACTCCTCTAAAATGCCAGTCCAAAACTAGAACAGAGTTTACTATGCCACTCCCTTGATTAATAAGCAAGAGCAGCTCCCTATTCCCACAGTGGTAAGGGTTTTACCTCTGTTTCTAGTTCTTTCTTATTATGTCCCCCATCTTCCTGGACAATCTTCTTTTCCTACTTCTCTCCCTGCCAACTTGACTCCACAGTTTTCTCCCATTTCCCAAAACTGTCTCTTTCATTTGGTCATACTTAAGACTGGTTTCCCTACTCACATACCTACTCTGCCTTAAAAAAAAAAAAAAAAAAAAAATCCACCTATCATTTTTTAAATCTTACCTCTAGATTTGTATCTGTATCTCCTAATCACTAAGACCCATTTTTGTCACAGAGAGATTATTCCAGAAGTTTGAACAATTTATGGTATACTCTCATTTACTTTTCTGTATTTTTCAAGTTTTCAAGTTCACTTCTCTAAAATCTTGGCTTGCATAAACACAAATCACATAAACTAGGATAATATTGATTATGAAGTAGTCATTTGCAATTTATTGATGAATTAACTTCAAAGTTGCCTAAATTATACTTTTAGGAAAAGCACAAATACCAGTACAAATATTATAAAAAGAAATATAAAAAAATACAAATTTTTCTTTACCTTGACACAAAGGAGATTGCTTTTCATGATTTAAAGCAAAGTCATTTACTTAGGTAATTCAAGCACTAATATATTATCGAGTACAACAAAAGAGAATCTTTAAGGCTACACATTTCCAATTGGTTGTCCACATTGATTAAGAGGGAAAGGTAATTTAGTTTTCACCTCTGTGAAATTCATGTGTTTTCTGCTGAAATTACTCAGTTGAACTCAATAGAGATTTATAACTTATTTCCCTTACCTAGCCAAACATGGCAAATTTATTACCTAAAAATAGTGTCATGTTTGATCTCTTACAAAGATATGTGAAAAGTCTCTCATTTCATGGACAGTCTTTCCACCAACCTGTTGGTTTTTTTTTTTTTTTCTTTTTTAATGTTTTAAGATTTTGGTAGCACAGTGCTGAAATCTAAAATTTCCCTTTAGAGTCAAGGTTTAACTCTTACTTACTCTGGTCAAGTCCTTCCCAGAAGCATGACACATTCAGGTCCTTGTATTGGTATGATCTACTCATAATTTTAACTTATTGCAATTCTAGTGATTTCTCATTTTAAATTTAAAGCATCCAATTAGTTTATGGTATCAAGGGAGAATTCTGGGAAACGTGCTTGGCCAGCAAACCTACTATTTTCAAACAGAATGATTAAGAACCAAAGGGCTTTTTCCAGCTAGTTCAATTATAACCAAAGAACATTATGAACCATATAAAGAAAAAATGAGGTTATGGAATTTCACTAACTCAAGAGGTTGGCAATGGAGATAGATGCTCTTTCTACTTGAATTTATAACTATGATTCAGTTTGGAAATTGTCAACTTTTGAAGACTGGCAGGGCAATTTTGGGAGAATAAATTGGTGAAGATTCTCCATTTTCCAGTGTTCAACTATCATCAAAACTTAACTTGGGAGTCTCTGTTACAATGGCTATTAGTTAATCACAAAAGGCTAAACTCTATAATGATTTTGGTGGCAGCAGGTGATTGCCAAAGGTTTTACGTCTCTAGGACTTTGAATTCTGCAAATAAAAAAGGAAATGCCATGGTTTTGCTGCTTGGTTGTTAATTGGATTTTATCTGAGGAGATATAAAAATGGAATGCTTCTATTAGACCATTAAACTAGATTCTGATTCTTTATTCTATCAATATTTATGGATTATTATTATGGCCAAATTCTGTTAGACATTTTTATTTATGTTATTTCATTTAATCTCCTTAACCCAGACATGAAATAAGTATTATCTATATTTAACTTTTTTCTGAGTTTATGAGTGGTTGTGGCTTTGCAAATCAGTCAACAACCACCAAATACTCCAAATACTAATAAATGTTAAATGTGACATGATTCTGTGATCTGTCTCAAAACTTTTGTGCTTTTTGTTATTCTATAGTTGTATATTTTCCAAATAATAAAATGTGTTTGGACCAGATTTTTGGTAAGGTTTATCTGCAATGGAAAATTCTGAAGACAAATTGCAACCTTCTCCTTCAACTGTAAAAACTCATCTCATTAGAATCCTCTTCAGCTGAGGCAATTTATCTTGTTCGGGTGCTAGGAACTTTTCTTAAATGTGTCTTTAAGGTTGAACTTGCGAAGCAAAGTTCGAAAACTCTAAACATCTCTTGGCAGTTGAAATATTACATGAGTAGTTTTTGCATCTCTTTCAAAGAGAAGGTGTTCTCATCATTGAAAGCTATGCTAGATTTTGAGAAAGTCTATGTTGTATATCAGATATAAACAAAATGCTTTCTGTAACCCAAATGATCCTAACCAAGATTTTCATTCTGGAAATATTTCCTATCAGCACAAGCAATTTTTTTTAAACCATATTTCCAGTTTTAACAGCAACTCGTAAAATATTCTTGATGCATCTGTATAAAATGGTATATAAAACTTTCCCTTAAAAACAATTGATTGTGGAGAGAAAGGTAACTTTATGCCAATATAAACTGCCATGATGAAAAATGATTCTGTCCTCTATTTTACTGCCATTTCACCTCTACCACCCAGGCTCAAACTTCCCACCACACAAAATAAAATACAACATCCAAATAGGGTAGACATCAGTCCAATAGGATTTGGGCATTGTGGTGATCCAACAGTTGGGTCATTAAAATTCAGGGCTGCACTCTGGAGTGGTAGCAGCCAAATAATACTCATGAGCAAATTTCATCATGTATTCTTTGGATTCTTTGGATGCCTATTATATGCAAAATTTTGTACCAGAGGTCAGCAAACTTTTCCTGTAAAGAGCCAGAGAGGAATTTGGTTTGTGAACCATATGACGGTGCTCACAGCTACTCCTCACATGCTGTTGCAGCACAGAGGCAGCCATGAATGATACGTAAAGACTGCAGTGACTGATTTACAATAAACCTGTCCATATAAACACAGGAGGCAGGCCAAATTTGGGTAGCAAACCTCAGTTTTGCTGACCCCTGCCATATACCTTGGAAGCACAGAAAGATAAACATATGACAAACGTAATTAATGGCTCCAAGTTCAGGAAGAGAGATAGTCTTATGCACTTGAAATAGAGGAACTATGAAATGATACAAAAAGTTATAGCAAGTGCTATGCAGAGCACAGAAGATAGTAGCAATTGTTTTGGTTCTTGAAGGATGATTACAATTTTCCAGTGACTATTGGGGTGGAAGGGACCTGTAGATAATAGAACTAATATCAATGAAGGGCCCAAAGAGATAAAGTGGGAAATATTCTGGAAAGAGCAAGGAATCAGGTGTAGCTAGAAAAATACAACCTTAGGAAATTGTAGTAAGAGAGGCTAGAAAAGGCAGCTCCATGCAGTTGGCTGTACAATAAATGTCCAGACTTGATGCTTTAGTTGTTAGAATATCCTAAAGAGCAGAAAGTATTCAGTAATTTAGTAATATATACTGAACTGCTAATATGTAACTCACCTCTCACCTAAGCAGGAAAGTTATACATAAGAATGTGGGGAACAGGGCTGTACTTTTTCCCCTTCTATATGTGACATACCTTTAATGTACAATAATACACATACATTAGTTTTTGAAACACTGCAGAAAATACACATACAAATTAGTTGCCTCATACTCAGAACATTGGTTTATTATTTACATGTCGCTTGATTTGTGCTGTTAGAAGACACAGTGGAATATAAAATCTTTTGTAAAAGTAGAGTACAAATGAGCAAGAGAGCAAAATGGTGGTGGAAGTGAGCCATACGGTTCTGACCCCCCACTAGACCCCTTCCAGAGGTTAAGGCTGTATCCGTACCACAGTAGACAGTCCAGAAATATTTGTGTAATGAATAGCTATAAGATATTCTCCTCAAAGCAAAATAAGTACCTTTGCTGCAGCAAAAGGGGGTAAAAACTTGTGTTTTTGTGTAATCTTAAGGTGGGTAGCTGTTAGTTTTGGCAATCAGCATCTATTTATCCTTTGGGTAGAGAAAGAAGTGCCTTGGACTTTCCTTGAGAAGCCAACCTCCTCCAGTCTGTATATCTGTAGTTGACTGGGGCTGACCACACCCGGCTCTAGTCTTAGGCCTGGCTTTACCTGAGGCATTAGCACACAGCAACCCTCCAGGTCAGGAATGGAATGAGATCCAATTACAGCTAAAATCAGGTCATGGTTTTCTAACAAATGCACTGCTAGAAATTATTCCCCAAAATGTTGAACTTGATAGCATTTAAGGTAGAAATGCTGCCTCTGTTCTCTCACCATTTATAGTCTACCCATGACAATAAAATGTTTAAGAATGTTGGGGACAGAGAAGCCAGAAGCTGTGTCTTAGTGACATCTGGATGGCCTCATATAACCTACTCCAGAAAGTGTCCCTATCCCCTTAAATTTAGTTAGATGTAGTCACAAATTGCTTTATGGGGGGCCTAATCCATTACTAAAATATTAATTGCAACCAAAGAGATTCTTGTTTTTCTAGTTATAATCTATTTCCAACTCTTCACATTGTCTGTGTATTTTAAAGTGCCTTAGTTTTATTTTCTAATATACTATCTCCAAAAGGAGTTATGTACCTCGGTATAACCAGGTATCACATTATATTTATGTGAATGATTGGAGGAACAGGAAAATATAGATTTTTTTTTAATTTTATTATCTTTATCATTAAATCATAGCTGTGTAGAAAATATAGATTTTATTATATAAATTATTTTAGTTTAGAACTGTTCTATATGATAATGACCATTCATTATTTAATTTGCTGGCCAATTATTTTCTTTTCAATATCTAACTCCAGTTGAATATTGGGTTTATAGTTTCCCTTCTATTTTTTATAAACTGTAGTCTATAAGGAAATATGTTGCTAACATTTGTTGCACCCTCCCAAATTCAGTAACATCTTATGTCTCAGACTCTGGAATCATAGATGATATATCACCACTGTTTTCCTATTTAGCAAGCCCAAATTTGTGACCTAAAATTCAGGTAAGTTCAAGCAGAATTCAATGTTATACATTTTTTCAAAAGATTATGAAAAGAAATAAAAATTATAATGTCTTTTCTTTCTCTCCATTAGCCAGAAATTTTCCTTTCATTTAACAGTAGAACAATTTTGAGTTAATCAAAATCCTCTTATTAAAAACAAAACAAAATAAACAAACATATATTTGGTGTGTTTTTCCTTTATAGTGATTATTATAAATTGTAGTTTCATTCAGAAAGATTTATATTTTTAAAAATGAGGAAAAGGTATTTTAACTAGAATAGCATTTTTTTAAAATGTGAAAGTCCTGATGAACTTTTGTGTTCCCTTTCCCACTGCCACAATGGCATGCTCTTTCTGCTTTGCAATTTTTTTCTCATGACTTTTCTAAGTTAATCCCTACTCTCGCAAACACACTTCTCACTCCTACCCCAAACTGTCCACATTTTCATATGGTTAAAAATAGTTCAATGATAATGCTACCCACATTTCTTGCCCGAGCTTGAAAAGTCATTTGGAGATAAATTGCATCCATATTATATTTTTTGTGAACACCTTGTGATAAATAAAAGATTATTTTAAAGAACCATTATTTTTTTAGAAAGCATAAATTATATGTATACTAATAGGAACTACACATTTATATAACAGGACCAATTTGCCTCTTTTGGAATTTTTCCCATAATTCATCAAATGCTTATAGCATTTCTTGCATAGAAATATAAAGCAATAATAAAAACCTTATAGGGTTTTATGGTTTTCATATTAGAAGCACATAATAAATATTACTTTCCTTCCTTTTGTAGGCATTTATGTATTCAAGAATTGAAGCAAGTTGGTGTAATATGGTAGCAATTTATATTTCTTAAGTTCTTAGGAAATATAGGGAATAATATATGCTTAGGCTGCATGTGAAAAATTACTATTGAGTATGAATTACAGATTTATTTGACAAAAAAAAAAATTTTTATAATGTTGCCTAGCCAAATACTACACATATGTCACAGACTTCATCAACTATTCTCCTCAACAAAGCAAAAGTTGATATAGATGTAGATAAAATTTTTCTTAGCTGAGGAAATACATACATTTCTTTAAAACCATAAATGTAATAGAATCTATAAGATACTGATATCAGCCAATTTAATAAGTAAATTTTCTTTTTAATTTCTCAAAAAATTATTTTCATAATATAAAGAGGGAGATAATAGAGTTTCATAGGCAGAAATTTTCTCTGTAACTGACAATACCCTCTGAGACTGTGTTGCAAAACATGCAAACCTATGTCCCCTATAATGTTTAAATTCTTGGAAACATGTTTAAGCATTTTTTAAAATTTCTATGTCACATTCTGTTGGGGCTAAAAGTAAGGCACTTATTTTCAAAACTTTATTAGTTGCCTAAATGAAAACATAAAAGTGTATCTTTCCAAAATAGTCTATGTATTGAAAGAACAATTTTCTCCCCGTGCAACTTCACATCCTGGCACTAAATTCTGTGCACAGTGTGCATGGCTTCTGTGCAATTTATGGCATATGCATTTCAGCAGATCTCAAATAAATTATAAACTCTGTGTGTTACTGAGGTACTGTCAAACTCTGATTGATTTGGACAGTTTGTAGTTAATTAAGTTCATTTCCAATTCTGTCTCTTCATCCAATTTCAAAGCATTCTATATTGAAAGCCTATTTTCAATTAGTAAGAAGGATGAAACAAAAAGAATTAATTATAAAAGTGACAATCCCCATTTAAGTCTTCATAGTGGAGCAATTATGTATCTTAAAAGTTAAGAAATTGAAGAGTTGTCCTTGTCTAATATATTATGTCCTTGATATGTATCTTATATATATTAAAACTTGACAAAGGCATGCCATTATGTGAAAAAAATGCAATTATTGAATTTATCTGTTGTTACTATAAGTTAAATAAGAGAAGGCCATTTCACTTAGGCATTTTACTCAGTATTTAATTATTAAGGATTAGATTTGACAATATTTTCAAAGGATTAGAACATCTGTGTAGCACACATTTGTTTAGTGAATCTTACAAATCTTAGGAGTGTGAATAATTTTTTAAGAAAAAATTAGGTTATTCTATATTATATAAACCATGACTCTCACACTTAATCACATCTCATCTTAATCCAAAGTCCTACCAGCCTGCCCACCATCACCAATATGAAGCAAATTCATATAGCAAGTAAGTGTTAGAGGGGTATATGGAGTTACCATAAATGTCTAGCTTGGCCACTTACTAGATACGATTTTTGGCAAGGAATTTTCTAACCTCTCTCTTCTTCATTTAAGATGTTTATAAAATGAAGATGATACAACAAAACCTATAGGGAAGAGTGAAGGATACAGGAGAGATAGTTGAACATTTATCCCAGAACCTTGTACAGTGCACGGTTGCTTCTCATCATCATACAAATGGCGCTGATACTTCTGAATAAAATTAGCAATCTAGGGCCTAAAAACTTCACACCTATATTGTAACAGGATATTATCAGGCATTAGTCCTTAGAAGTGAAAAGGAGATTGGGGATTGTTGAGTTTGGCTTTAAACACATTGAGTTTGACATGCTAGTGGGACTTCAGTTTGGAAATATCAAGAAAGCAGATAAGATGATACAGGATTATATGAAAATATTTAAACTTTACCAATACTAAGGGAAGATTTGCAGCAGCTTTGTAAGTTTCTTTAGCAGATTTTCCTTCTAAACTCAGTAGATGAAATTTCATATACAGAGAGTGGAGACAGAGAAGGAAGCTCATGACAAGACATAAGGTACTGACTCACAGTTTAAAAAAGATGAAAGAGAATGCAAAACCAAATGTAAAACTCAGGAGACTGCAGGGCAGAAGAAAATGTTTGGAAGAACCATGAATCTTTTGATATTAAAATATCGTTAAAAGGCTACCATGATTAAAAAAGTATGTTTGGGCCCAACAATGGTGAAATAAATATCAGAACAAGAGTCACATAGATTAGGTATATGATGATGGAGATGGAGTTTTCCAATCAATAGGAAAATAAAATGATAAATAAATGGTTTGAGAAAGCGTGAGCGATCTTTAAAGTGAAGGAGAATTTGATTTTTAATACTATACCATCCACACAGAAACATCCTCACTGAATAGAATAAAGTTCTAGGTATTAAAAATGTCCTAGCTTGGCTCAGCGGCTAAGGCACCAGCCACATACACCAGAGCTGGCAGGTTCGAATCCAGCCTGGGCCTGTCAAACAACAATGACAACTACAACCAAAAAATAGCCAGGCATTGTGGCAGATGCCTATAGTCCCAGCTACTTGGAAGGCTGAGGCAAGAGAATCACTTAAGCCCAGGAGCTGGAGGTTGCTGTGAGCTGTGATGCCACAGCACTCTATCCAGGGCAATAGCTTAAGGCTTTGTCTCAAAAAAAAAAAAAAAAGTACGAGCTAAATGCTGGAGAGAATGATTTTAAAAACCTCAGAATCTGTAAAAGAAAAAATGGCACTAATTCTTTACTATGAAATAACAATAAACAAAATTAAAATGAGTATTTTTGACATATTTAAAGACAAAGGTTAATATTTATAAACCACAAAGAACTTTTACAAACCAACTTCTTAAAAGCCTAGTAGTTCAAAAGAAAAATGGACAAAATATCTAAACATTAAAATTTCAGGTAAACATTACAAATAATCAGTGGATAATACAAAAATATTAACCTCTTAAGAACATGAAATGGCTCTCTCTGCTTATAAATTTAAAAAGAAAGAAAAGATCAGAACATTCAGTGTGGGTGGTGGTATATGAAAATGCGTACACCTGAGCTGGCAGGTTTGAATCCAGCCCGGGCCTGCCAAACGACAATGATGGCTGCAACCAAAAAATGGCCGGGCATTGTGACAGGTGCCTGTGGTCCCAACTACTTGGGAGGCAGAGGCAAGAGACTCGCTTGAGCCCAGGAATTGGAGGTTGCTGTGAGCTGTGATGCCACAGCACTCTATCCAGGCTGATAGCTTGAGGCTCTGTCTCAGAAAAAAAAGAAAAGAAAAGAAAATGTGTACTTTCATTCTAGTTAGAGAAGAATTGGTACAGTTGTTCTGTAATCAAATATGATGCCATTTATCTATGTTATAAATGTGTACAGCTTACAGCCCAGCAAACTCACTGGCATTAAAACCATTAACACTAAATCTTATGTAGAATTATAAATGCATACAATTAGATATAAACAATTTAGATATGTTCACAAGAAGGCTTATTATAGCAATAACAGGAAAAAGTTGCAGAAGTCTAAATATCTATCAACGAGGAACTGAAGATCCAAAAGTAAAGTATTTTAGAAAATTTTAAAATAGTGAATTAAATCTACTGACTTGAAAATATGTCAATAGCACATTATTGGTCAATAAAATAGCTGGGTGTATTCCTTCATGTACCTCTTTTGCTTATGCTAAAGCAAAAGATGGCTCACAAACACTTATTATAATAGCCCTGAAATTCTGATTGGAGGAAAGAAGGGGCATTTTTACTTAAGACCTTAAGAAATGAGTAGATTATTTTTTTTAAGAGACAGAGTCTCACTCTTGTCAACCTCCATAGAGTGCCGTGGCATCACACAGCTCACATCAACCTCCAACTCCTGGACTTATGCGAGTCTCTTGCCTCAGCTTCCTGAGTAGCTGTGATTACAGGCATCTGCCACAATACCCAGCTATATTTTGCTGTTGTAGTTTGGCCAGGGCCGGATTTGAACCCACCACCTAGGGTATATGGGCTACTCACTAAGCCACAGGTGCTGCCAGATAAGTAGAGTTTTGATTTTGTGGAAGTGTGTGCACTCATTTGTTTTCCAAATGGATAATTCTCAATTCACTTGCATTATAATCAGAAAATAATATTTTAAAAACATGTCGTCTTGGATCAAGGTGGGATTATAACTGTATAGTCAGGAAATATCCATTCCTTATAGACAGTCTATTCAGATTCACACCACAGCGAACTTATACTTCACCTGCAACTTTAACAAGTTCTTTCACCTTTCTACAGCTCAAATTCCTCAAATGCAAAATGTGTGTAAAAGTATTTCCTGTGTAACATTGTTTTTATGAGACCTATAATGATCTATCAACAAGATGCTGAGGATAAAATACATACTCAGTACCTGGTATGTAATGAGACATCAAGAAATATGCTGGTATGATGTTTATTATTTTTTGTTGGTGATAGTAACTATGGAGAGGAAGAAGAAAAACCAGCTTTGATATTTTAAGGGGAGATAAGGTGAAAAGGAGGAGCTGATAGGATGTAAAATTTTATTCTCTTCAAGCAACCACCCAGTTTCTTGAAGAAGCAGACTGTGTTAAGATTATTTTTCCTTACAACTCCTTAAGTCACAATACTTGCCTCACCTCTCCCTTCCCTATGTTGCTCTATATCCAGTTATGTTCTTCTTTCTCAATTTTTGTGCCAACCCTTTCTATCAACAAGCACATCCTTACCACCTGTTGAAATGGCCTATCTTTTAAAGATAGCTCATTCTTGAACTAGCTCTTTCACTGCCCCATACCCCAGGCTTTCTACACGTTGCTCATATATCTACTTGGTCACCTTATGTCATAATTTGTAGCCAGTTTAGATAACTCTACAAGATAAACTTCTTGATGACAAAGTAGGAGACTTGGGACATGAGGGTTGAAAGGATAAATTAAACTTGATGCCTACATAGAAAACTGTCAGTGATTATTGTCTCATTTTAATTCAATATGAAGATGGAAGAGCTAGGGAGCACTTAATATTTTGCATAGGTGCTATAAAGAAAATACACTGTAGATTTCCTTAAAAATGAACAAGGAAAGACATTTCTATTTCAGCTCCAATTCCCTAAATAAAATAAAAATGAAAGTAGTAAAATCAGTGAAGGAAAGGAAAAAACCATAACCCCAACCCTAAAAATAATGAAGATGAGAGTAAAATCTGAACCAAATCAAGGGAGATGATAGAGGGAAAAAATTGAACCTTTTAACAGTAGAGGATGTCATTATATAAGGCACAGACTAAAAAGACCAAACAAACAATCCCTTGCTTGAACAGGAGAGTTCTGATTGAGGGTGTAAGCCAGGACCATCTGCCTGGACTTCATTCCCCATTTCGATGTTTGAATACAGTGTTGAAGGAAGATTCAAATGGATCCTCACAGGAAGTGGGTCAGCAGTGTGATAAGGTAAAAAATAATAGTAAATGCTGTACATAGTGATTACAGCCAGAGGCACAAGGATAAATAAATGCTAAATTGCAATACATGAAGCTTAGATAAAATTGATTATTTGAAAGGAACATGCAGATTGTTGGATTTATATCAGAAGATAGCACAAGATTATACAGTTACCAAGAAAGCAATTGAAATTTTGGTCAAAGAGCTGCCTCTCTCAAAGTTATAAGGCCATGAGTATTCACAGGTAAAATGTATCAAACCTATAGGAACCTGATAGTGGGTATGGCTATGTTATTTAAACTACATCATTAATCTTTTTAAATAATAATTTAAAAGGAGAGCTTTCCCTGATCTTTCTACAAAGCCAATGTAACTGTGATGCTAGAATATAATAAACACAAACTAAAAAAAAGAGAAAAGAAAAAGGAAAGAAAATACAAACAAAGCTCAAATTTTTACCATTAGAGTACTTTTAACAGACACATAATAATTGTACAGGGTACAATTATTTATGGGGTACAGTGTGATGTTTTGATACATGTATACAATGTGTAATGATCAGATCAGGATAATTAGCGTATCCACCACCTCAAACATTTATCATTTCATTGATCTTAGAACATTCAAAATCCTCTCTTCGAGCTATTTAAAAACATGCAATAAATTTTTATTAACTACAATCACGCAAAGGTGCTATAGAACTGGAATTTATTCCTCCTATCAAACTGCAACTTTGTATATATTGACCAACCCCGCCCTCTCAGCTTCTCCTCTCCTCCCAGCCTCAAGGAACTGCTATTTTAGTGTCTACTTCTGTGAGATCAACTTCTTTACCTTCCACATAAGAACAAAGCTCATTTATTAATATCAAGATGAAAACTCTGAGTGAAATATTAGTCAAGTTGATCCGGGAGCTTTTAAAGAGAAATATAAATAGGATTCAGTGAGCTGCTGAGATGGTTCAATACTGAAAAAAATGTTTACAATAAGAGTTTAATGTCATAGGTTTATCTCTACCAAAATTTAAAATGGTATTTTATAAATTTAACATTCATTCTGATAAAATTTATAGTAAAACAGGAATCAGTATGCTAAAACACAATCACATAAATGTATACATCACACTCATTAGGAAACACTGTCATTAAAGACATAAGGCAAGAATGCCCTCATCAACATAAATGATATTTTAGGAATTGTTAGCAATGTTAATTCTATTTATAAAATATTAACATAAAGGAAGATCATATTCACAAAACTTGCTCTTATTCCAAAAATCACAAAAGTTTCAATTATATAATAAATGTAGCAACATTATTAATATATTGAAAATATTCTATACAGTGTGTGTAGTTTTGCCTACACACACTGTATTCTGACTGACGTTGGAAGGAGAAAGAAGTCTTTATCATCAGCTCAGCCCCTCATCGGGGAAGAGGGTGAGAAAAATGTAAAAGTAGAACATATTTAGAGAGAAGTAACTTGTAAAATTAAGAGCAGCAACTTTTCAATAACGAAGATTCTGGGTATATTTGGGGACAGAGAATTAGAAAAACAATTATAGAAGAAAAGAGCCTGAGGGCAGGGAAGGATTTGTAGAAAGTAAAAATTTCTACAGTTTGAGTATCAGGGAGACATTTTGGTTATAAGTGTTCAAGGGAATGGCCCAGAGAGGCTCAATGTGGAAAGATCTATAGCTGCTGAGGGATGGGCAAGCCAATGGAACCAAAAAAAAGTATTAGAACTAAATAATTTCACACAGCACATCTCCTGGGTAAATATGAGCTTTACAGCAAACATTTCTAAGAGCTGGATACAAATAATTTTGTTTGGCTATGATAACAGGTTACATGACAGTGTCCATTTATCTCCTCCCCCTGCTGGTGGAAAATGAGGAGTGTTTGCTACCAAACTTGGTGGAAAATGTGGAATTCCACTTGGTGGAATTCCTTTCTTTAGAGGCAATAATTATTATCATTAAGTAGTGTGTTTAAAAGTATTAGTTCTAGATTTACTTCATTATTTTTTAACTAAATAACAATTGTATTAATTTGTGATATATAATGTATTTTGAAATATGTATACATTATGGAATAACTAAAAAAGCTCATTAACATGTATGTTACCTTGCATACTTATTCTTAATAAGAACATTTAAAATCTACTCTCTTCACAATTTTTTTTTTTTTTTTTGGCAGTCGTTGGCCAGGGCTGGGTTTGAACCCGCTACCTCCGGCATATGGGGCCACTGACCAATTGCCCTACTTCTTTGAGCCACAGGAGCCACCATCTCTTCACAATTTTTAAGCATACTATACATAGCTATTATCTCTAATTTCCATGCTGTATAATAGATCTTTTGAACTTATTTCCCTCGACCAAAATTTTATACCCTTTGATCAACATTTTCTCAAATTCTATCCCTCTCCACTGGTCCAAGCCCCTGGAAATCACCATTCTTCTCACACTTTTTATGAGACACAGATATGAATAGTTCTAGATTCTGAGCCCTGGACTGAAATTCTCTATTTCTGGAACTTCTGTGTATTGATTTCTTACCTATAAAATATGAATAACTATAGTGCCTCTTACCTGATTTTATTGTATCAAACAATTAAATAATATGTTTAATAAAACTTACTTGAATGTGTATGTCCTCAATGTTATTTTTATGAAATACATTTGTGATAAGTTTGTTGGGAAATAAATTGGCACACCACTATATAATTTGTCATCTCTATATAAAATATATTTTGGCTCCATCTTGCTTTATCAACACATAATACCAGAAGAAGTATTTTTAAATATTGAACATATGTTAAATAAAGGACTTTCTATTTGCTTTGGTTGTTGTCTCCTTTGCTGTACAGAAGCCCCCCTCTTCCTTGAGCACACATGCCACTCCAACACAGGCCTTGGAGCTGCTGTTCGTCCCCATCTACTTGATATGGGGTTCAATGGGCTATCTCATCTGCTTATTTTGTTCTGGACGTCGGTCTGTGGGTTTTTGGCTTTGCCGTCATAATTGTCTTCTGTTTTTATGTTGAAATTTTGGGAGACTCCAAACTGCTCTCCTGCCACCACTTCCTTCCCAGAATTTCCCCAACCTTGACATCTTAAAGCACTTATCTCCTCATCTGCTTAAATAAGGAGAACCAAGTAATCTAGTATCTCTTCCAACTCTAAGATCTGTAACCAAATAAAGTAAACCTACTGGACCTAATTAGCCTCAAACTGTGGGGAAGGAGTATACGAGGTCTGGACACGGTCGTGTTTTCAGACGCTGCACGTCTTTCATTCTGCTCAATGTGCTCTGCTGATATTTTGTCCTCGGAGTCGACATTCATCCTAATACACGTTCATCCCTTATGGTCCTAAGAAGAAACACTGGGCCTCTGCTAAACTCTGGCTCTTTTGCTCCAGGTTCATGTTATGTTTGCCATGTTATTTGAAACTATAAATAGTCACACGAAAAATGTCCTTTCTCAGATAGATGATTACCTAAGCAGAAATAATTGTAACTTGGAGGGAAATGTGAGTGTTATGGGAAATTTTTTTTATAAACTCTTCCACCTTTTTGACATAGGATTTCTTACCTGCACCCATAATTCTGAACCCCTTAGCACAGTCAAACCAGGATTCCGGTTTCTCTAGGATTTGGTAATCAGCTAATGAGAAGCCAGTTGACCTTACAATTTGGCTCATAGCCAGATTCTGTGAACTTGGAAGAATTGCAAAAAGTCCAGGCCTATGGCAGGTCATTGCGGAATATTATGTATAGGCAGGTAATGTTTTCATGTTACCAAATCCCCTTATGTAGGCAGCTTCTCCCTCTGCTATGGGAAGGGACTGTTTTTTCTGAATATTTGTCAGGAGACACTAGCAAATGGGGGCAGAAGACACATTCGGGGACATGCAAGGCAATGCCTCCTTCCAGAAGGACCCTGGGCCCCACAAGTATAGGTCACTTGCTTGTCACCGCGTTCTCTGAGGCCATATAATTTGCATAATAAATATCTATCAAGTACCCATCATGTGCCAGTTACTTTGTCAGTGATTTCCTTTACATTTTTTTTGTAGAGACAGAGTCTCACTTTATGGCCCTTGGTAGAGTGCCGTGGCATCACAGCTCACAGCAACCTCCAGTCCCTGGGCTTAGGCGATTCTCTTGCCTCAGCCTCCCAAGTAGCTGGGACCACAGGTGCTCGCCAAGTGTCCGGCTATTTTTTTTGTTGCGGTTTGGCCGGGGCTGGGTTTTTTTTTTTTTCACATGTATGAGACTAAGCATCCCTGGCTGCTACAGGAATATAGCAGACAGGTATAGTTAAGAAACACTTTATTTCGTGCAGGGGGCGGGGCTGGGTTTGAACCCGCCACCTTTGGTATATGGGGCCGGTGCCCTACTCACTGACCCACAGGCGCCACCTTCCTTTACATTTTTGTTTTAAGGCACATTGATCTTATAAAAGTTAAGCACATGCTTAACAAATCAAACAATACTTTAAAGCTCATAAAAAAAAAACCTGGCCCTATTTTATTTCTCTCTTCTCCTAAAGTCTTCTCTCCAGAGTCTGCTGCTTTAAATTATTTTTAACTGCTTATTGTAATACAGTGGAACCTTGGTAAGTTGACCACCCAAGGGACTATAACAAACTGGTCAACATACAGAAGTGGTCGACCTAAGGGACACTGTGCTGACAGGTGGCTGGCACGTCTGGTCTATGAGCATTCGGTCAACTTAAGGAGTGGCCAATGTAGGGAGGTGTCAACTGTAGAGCTTCTACCTTATTTGCTTCCGTATATCTAAACCGAAGCTGTTACTGCTATTTCTTGCTTTTTCAGTTTTAAATATGATTTACTGTACTTCCTGCTATAGAAGGTTATGATTTAGGTTTATTGCATCCTCATACCTTTAACACAGAAATCTTTTCCCCTTTCTTATCCTTTTAAAATATAATCATTTGTGTTTAAATATATTTACTTACTTCATTATGACCATGTAACTATGAATATTATGCATAACTAGTAAACCATGAACTTATTATTTCCCACAGAGAATGCTCTTTTCTCCTGTTGGCAGTTGGAGGAGGCTTGCCGTGGTCCATCTGAACAGAGTCTATTCCCAGTCTGTTCGTACTCCTAGGGAATTTCTCTTTGGGAGATACTTACCAAGACCTGTTATGTTTTGTGGGCTTTGCACTCTAATTTTGTCTTCTTAATGCCGTAGTCAATTGAAGACTCTGCTTCATTTTTAGTTTCTAACTGTAGATTTCTACTTGGTTTCATGGCTTCTAATTCTGTGTAACTTAAGAACCTGCAAGGTTGAGGGAAAAATTCTAAAAGATGTCAGCTTGTGTCAGTCAGGGTTCTCCAGAGAACATGGAGGGCAGAGCCATAGGATGTATATGCTTGAGTGTGAGGAGATTTATTATGGGAACTGGCTCACATGGTTAGGGAGACTTAGAAGTCTCACTCTCTGCCCTCTGCAAGCTGGAGAACCAGGAGAGCTGGTGGTGTAATTCGGTCTGAACACAAAGGGTTGAAAACCAGGGGAGCTGATGGTATAACTCCCACTTGAAGGTTGGGAACCTGAGAACTGGGGGTGGTGGGGAGTGTTGGTTTAAGTCCTGGAGTCTGAAGGCCCAAGAACTAGGAGCTCTGGTGTCCAAGGGCATGAGACGATGAATATCCTAGTTCTAGGAGAGAGAAAATTTACCCTACCTCTGCTATTTTATTCTGTTTGGTTCCTCAATGGATTGGAAGATGCCTGCCCACATTGGTTTGAGTGGATCTTCTTTCCTCAGACTACTGACTCAAATGTGAATCTTCTTTACTCAGACTACTGATTCATTTTGGGAACACATTCACAGATGCGCCCCACAATCATGTTTTACCGGCCATCTGGGCATCCCATAGCCCAACTAAGTTAAAACACAGAATTAACTATCACACATATATACCTCTCTCTGTCATCACCTTTCTTCAAGATTTTGGCTCCTCATATTTTAGGAGTCTAGGTATCCTTGACTTTGGATCTGAACCTGTTAAACCAGTGGGACTGACACAAACTGTAGGCCATCCTCTTGATTCAGTTTCAATGCCTCTCAGTGGAAATCAGGAAATTCTTTGAGGGTGAAAAAGTGGTGAGTGTAAGACTCAGCTCGATGCACGTCCCTTTCCTCTGTGGTCTTGGTCCTTTAAGTCCTGGCTGCCTCAGTTATTTCTATGCCTTCAAACAGCTTTTATAATTGTGTAGGTGGAGGGCTTAGATGGGGAGATATACATATGGAAGTGGACTTGAATTGTATTTGATTTTTTCTTTTTCTTTTCTCTGGAAACTATTAGTATCTTCTTTTTATATAGTCAGCATACTAAATTTTCATGTGGTACACTTTGGTATAGGTCTTTTCTCATTTATTATATGGGAAGTTCAATAGACTTTTTCATTTTGGAAACTCAAGACTTTCAGGATTTGACATTTTTTCTTGTATTAATTCTTTAATAATATGTGCCCCTCCATTTTTCTCTCTTTCTACAATTCCTGATATTTGATATAGGACCTCTCAGAAGGATCCCTTAATTTTTAACTTTATTTCTCTTTCATTTCTGTGTCTATGTCTTTTATTTTGGCTATTCAGAGAAGAATCTTCAAATCTTATGTCCTAGGGGCTTAAGTATGGCCGTGGATGTTCTAGGAGGCATGTAGGGGATGGGGTTGGGGGAAAGGTTATTCAGAATGTAGACTTCTTCTCAACGCCCCTGTGTTCACCATGGTACCTTGCCCATGTCTTCAGCTGTATCTTCTGTTGCTGAATTCAGAGCATCCCTCTTCATCTTCTCCCAAGAGTAAACCTCAGTCTTCAGCACAGATGGAGGAGGGAGATTTATCTCAAATTTTGTCTGCAATCCCCCTCCACATCCAGACTTCAGAAATACTTGTTGCTGCCAGGTCTTGAGACTTTCCGGGTTCTATGGCAAAACTAGATTGCAGACTTAGGTTTCAGCTTTCTCTGATGTGTCAAGACATTTAACCTTCATCCATCTGCTTTTTAAAGTTAAAATCATCTTGTCATCCTGTATTCCATGTTCTTCTCTTTCATTTTCGTTGTTCTTGAGGATTTATGCCTAATTTTCTTTGCCTTTCTTTCTTTTTTAAATCTAGAATTTTAGGGGAAGAAACAAAGAACAGATGTGTTCAATGCACTGTACTTAATAGGAAGTTTTAGGTGCATTTTATATATATGTGTGTGTGTGTGTGTGTGTGTGTGTGTGTGTGTGTATCACAGCAAGTATTAATACAGATAAAGAAAATGCTGAAATAACAAAGTTAGAATTCAAATTCAGTCTATGGCATCAAAGCCCTAGTTTTGAAAGGAAATTTTTTTAACTTTGGACTTTTCAAATTTTACTCACAGCTATGAAGAAATCCAATAGTTTCCAAAATCAAACAATTCATGAAATTAAGGATTTTTGTAATACACCTTCACCATCTCTGCTGAACAGTAAATTCTTACATGCTTATTATACTCTCATTAATTATTTATTTTAAAAAATCTATTTTAGCTATACTAATACAATTTTCATTCTGGCTTTTGTTTTGTCCTTGAAATTATTATTATTATATTTATTATTATTATTTTTTTGAGACGGAGCCTCAAACTGTCACCCTGGATAGAGTGCTGTGGCATCACAGCTCACAGCAACCTCCAATTCCTGGGCTCAAGTGAGTCTCTTGCCTCCGCCTTCCAAGTAGCTGGGACCACAGGTGCCCGCCACAACGCCCGGCCATTTTTTGGTTACAGCCATCATCATTCTTTGGCAGGCCTGGGCTGGATTCGAACCCGCCAGCTCAGGTGTACGTGGCTGATGCCTTAGTCCGTTGAGCCACAGGCTTTGAGCCTGTCCTTGAAATTATTAAAACTAAACTCTAAGAAAACAGTTCTATAATTGACACCTTTCTGTAAGTCACAATTATATTTCTCAAGAGATTATTTCTCTTTTCTCTTGTGGGGAATAATGTTCCTTGTTTAACCTTGGAATTATTCTTTGCAAAAATCTAAACATTTATGGAAAATTTCTTATCCTGTTTCCTTTTTGGGATATTCCAGGATTCTCCTTTGTTTCCTTTGCTCCTGTTTCAGGAGATTGTTGGTAAAATTTCCCCACCTACTACTACACGATTAATGATTTATACATTTAATATTTGTCTGTGTGAAACTAGTAAGAGACTTTTTAAAAAATGTAATTTGTATGTTTTGCAACAAATGGAACATGTGATGCTTGGAAAGTTTCTGTAGAACATCTCTGTCTGAAAATGGTGCCAGTTGGTGCTTCTATTTCTACTGGAGGAAGGAGAAGGTCTTGCTTATTGGACAGTTTCACTTGAGGAAATGAAGTAATGACGGGCTGTTGTCACTTCTAAACTTTTTTGTTCCAGGAGAGCTTTAAAAAAACCTGTTCCTCTCTTGAAGCTGTTACCTACTTTCAGGCAAAACCTGTTTGTCTGTTCTTCCCTCCCTGCTTTCAAGAGGTGATGTGGCTTATAGCTGCTACACGTTTACAGGAGAAATATCCAGGTAATTAGAGAACTGAAGCCAATATGGAAGCATGTGATGTTGTATAATATTGTTCGAACTGAGAATAAATTAGATATCAGTCAGATTGGTTCGTTGGCCTTTGAGCTCTTGGCCCCATGCCTATAGTAAACGATTCAAAATGACTTTCTTTTGCTAAATGTCGAATGCACTTAAACATATTTTTCAAATTCCCACTCCCTGGGAACGCTCAATCACCCAGTTAGGTGAGAAACACCCACTTGCTCTGCCCCTCCCACTTCCCCCAGGTTATTTGTTGTATATCCAGTTTACTCCATCTACTTTTCTTACAAACTTGTAGTTCACTAATTTGTGGTTATCCCTGAACAGTTCCGTTAGTTCTGTCTCTCCCAGTTAGATCACGAATTCTTAGTTAACAAAGGACTGTCATGTTGAGCTGGGTGGGTGCGGTGGCTCCTGCCTGTAATCCTAGCATGTGGGAGGGTGAGGTGGGTAGATTGCTTGAGCTCAGGAGTTGGAGACCAGCCTTGAGCAAGAATGAGATCCCATCTCTGCTAGAAATACAAAAATTAGCCACATGTTGTGGTGGGCGCCTGTAGTTCCCCCTCCTCAGGATGTTGAGGCAGGAGCATTGCTTAGCCCAGGAGTCTGAGGTTGCTGTGAATGACGCTGATGCCAGGACATTCTACCCAGGGCGACAGACTGAGACTCTGTCTCCAAAAGAAAAAAGGGAATGTCATGTTGACATTACATGCAAATATGCTCAAAAAGTGTTGCTCTCCTCAATACAGAAAATGCATGCTTGTGTTTTAATTTTAAATGTGTGTTTCTTCATAAAGAAACTTGTGGAAGATCTCCACGTCCACGTGGGATCCTGGTGGTCAGCCATGAGTAAAGAAACAATTTGAAAAAAAAAATTATGCATAGGTTTTTCCTTTCATTTTGCTTGTCAGCTTCCATTTTGGAAGTCTTTAAAGGAGGAGAGTGACATTTAGGATATTCTTGCTTAATTCCTATTGAGATATAAAGACCAGATGAAGATAAAAATTAAATAAAATAAGGGAACTGTTTCAAAGTAGAGAAGTATAATCATAACTGATTAAGCGATCACTCAGTAGAAGGAGGCAGAATGAAGAAGTTTCTAAAAACATTAAGCAAAGGGAAATCTGAAAACACAAAAGCGTACATATGTGATATGTTTTAATTCATGGTGCCCTCCTTCTATAACAAGGGCAGTTTCCAACAGGCAACTCTGGATACAAATTTAGAAATTGGTGTTAGAGCCAAGTGGAGAAAATTAAAAGCATAAGCAAGAATAGCTTCAAAATAACTCTGTTTCAAAGCCTTTTAATGATAACAAAATATTAGCAAAGAGGAATAAATCCCTGAAGGAAGAAAGGTATAAATAAGGATTAAAATCACAAATCTTAGAAAAAAAGAATCACAAATTAATGATGCAATTTTCCTCCAAGTGTAGAAGAGAAAAGAGATTTAGATCATTTTGAGGAATTGACTCTCTCTGATGTAGAATTTTTTTTTTCCTTTTAAACATGAAAGTTCTGCAGAAATATAAGATCTTAGTTCAAACTTGGCTCTGCCCTACCTTGCCCCATGTGTGTTCCTCACGTCCTTTCCCTTGATTTATAAGGTCCGTGACCTGATGTGCACGTGAGGACTTGTTGATATTTTAACCCGGACTGGAGAGTGAGAATCAGACATTACGGGAACATAGAAAAATTAAGAAATAGCAGCAGCAATTCAGATGATTAGAATGAGGCATGGAGGGTATGGTGCAAGTAAATGGTTGCAGTACCTCCTACACGGCAATGTCCAGTCAATATCCGATGAAAGAATGAAACACATGAATATAATTATTAATGCTGGAAGAAACTGTCCCAAAGTTGACTGGCACATCAAAACATGCAAGAAAGCTATGGCTCAAGCCTGTAATCCCAGCACTCTGGCAGGCCAAGGCGGGAGGATCTCTTGAGCCCAGGAGTTGGAGGTTGCTGTAAGCTATGGTGACACTATGGCACTTTACCCAGGGTGGCAGAGTGAGACTCTGTCTCAAAAAAAAAAAAAAAAAAAAAAAAAAATATATATATATATATATAAAATTGCTACTATTTATCTAGTTCTTTTCACATGCCAAACACTGTACTAGGCATTTTTATATCTTATTTAATTTGCAAAACATCTTTAGAAAACTATTTTCCTCAATTTATTATTAACAAAAGCCAACAAGACTCAAAGACATGAAGTGTCTAGCTCAAAATGTCTCAGCCACAAACTGGCAGAACCAAGACTGGAATCCGAGTCTTTCCAAGCATCGAGTCTGACTGTCACGTAGAGGGTGCCCCCTCTTCTCCCTGAACACAGTGAAGAAGGGCAGGACTGGACTGGTTTCCCCAGCCAGGGGGTCGGGGTGGGAGGTAGGGGGGGTCCCCCCTTGGCCCGTGAGCCACGTGTAGATTGTTTAAGGGCTGTTGGGCTTCTCTGTGGTGTCGGATATTGCGAAACTTACGCATAGGTTTTCCTTTTTCTTTTGCTTATCAGCTTCCATTAGTGTTTGTGTATTTGACATGTGGCTCAAGACAACCCTTCTTTCAGTGTGTGGCAGGATAAAACCAGGCTGGACTCCGCAGGGAGGTTTTGTGTTTGAACCATCAGTGTTCTGTCTGCCTGGACATCTTCAGCTGGACGTCCCGTGGGACACAGTGAATGACTAAAGAGCCTGAAGCTGAGCTCACCGTCCTGCTGGCCTGCCTGGCCTCTCTGCTGCTGCCTCTTTTCTTCACCTCCATTGTGGTGAATGGCGCGTTGGCCTACTGGGGAACCTGTGAATTACTCTGCTCTCACAGCCTCCGCAGCCAATTTAGTCACAAAGTCCTGAGTCTTCACCTCTATGGTGTCTGTGGATCTGAGCCCTCTGTCCATCCCTGCCGCCGACTCCCTTTCCCACTCCTTCAGGAAGCTCAAGACCTGTGTCCCTGTCTCCTACGGTCACTATCCCCAACTCAACCCCAGCAGGGCAGCTGGAGTCATTGCCCCGGTTACAAAACTGCTGCCCTACGGGAAAAAGCAGCCTCTTTCAGGCCGCTGACCTCATTCACCAGCTGCGTGTCCGGAGATGGCTGATTTCTGTCTCCAGCCAGATGTGTCCTCAGAACGTCTGCACTGATATTTCCCGCTCAGCATCCACCATGCACCCAGTGCCTCTGACTTCTTCACTCTAATGAGCGCCAGTTACGAGTTCTGGCAGTTCTTCCTCAACAGCTCTCTCTTCTGTCCATTGCTGTCCGTCCTAACTGCCACCACTCGGTCCCCGCTTCCCCTTCTGCCCCACGCTGAGCACCAGGGCAGCCTCCACAACCTCCCTCTCACCAGCCACTCCGCACCCAGGCTCCCACTTCTAACCCGTTGTTTCCAAGCGTATTCTATTCTATCAGTTCTAATGTGCACTTTTTATCTTGCATTTTAACTTGTCTGAAATCAGGACGTGTCATATAATCTATTTTGTATCCTAGCTTAATTAACAGCATTTGTTTTTTATAAGTCACATATAAGATGTATGTTATAGTCAGTGGGATCCTAGAGTTGATGAAATTCGATAATAGACAAAAGACACTTTTGTGAATATGCTGTTGCCCTGCATAGAACCTTCGATGATTTCCCCTGATTTTTGCCACAAAGTTCAACATTCTTAACGTACCTGGAAGGCCTCGCTCACCTCTGCAGAATCATTTTGTTCTACTGTTCTTGTCATCTGTCCTTCAGCCACATTCATCCAACAGATAGTTTTGAGGCGACCCCTGTGTGCTGCCACTGAGGACATGTCAGTGACCGACAGAAGCAGACCCTGCCCCTGCCCTGTGGTGCTGACCGTGTTGTGGCAGCCCTCCTGGCCTTGCTCCAATTCGTGTGTTGTTTCTCCCTTCAGGACACATGGCCCCCCTTTCCTTGCCCTCTGCCTAGGCGGCCCCCCAGCACTCACTCACACGCCGCTTCCTGGCCTCGCTGAGAGGCGCGCTCTGGCCCTGCCTTCCTGGACGTGATCCTCAGCCCTGCACTGGAGGCTCCCCGCACGCTGGGACTGCATCTGTCCAGCTCACAGCTTTGCCCCTGGCCCTTCCCCCAAGGCCTGGGCCGCCTTTGGGTCTCCCTAAATATTTATTGAATGACTACATCATGGAATGGGAAACGCGCATTCAAAATGAACCACCCTGAGGTACTCTGAATTTTCCAGCACTCGAATGTATTATTAAAACGAAATAAAAAACAACCCAAAGGGAACCTTCAGTATACGGGGTTACATGAGAAGTTTTAGGTTGACAAGTGAGAAGAGAAAAAAATATATTAGCAATTTCCAGCTGACATGCACAGAAGTTTATATTAAATATCATAAATATTTTCTTCCTTATAATGAGGGCTATCCTACTCTAGCATCCTAAGTTTCATTACAAATCAATACATTGACCACCATTTATACAGCAGTTTTTGTGTTCTGACGGATTAACTCTTATTCTCTTTCCGCTGGCTTGAAAGGCTTCCTTTCTCCTTGGTCTACCCTTCGTATTGAGATGGGCTGCCTTTGTGCGTCACAGATTAGCTCACTGGGTTATGTGTATGAAGTATTTGTAGATTCCGTTCCAAGTCGTGAGTTAGCCTCGCACTCCAGACAGAGCTTGCTGTTTTGCAAACACGAGTCCAGTTATATCATGAGAAAGCAATTCAAAAAGAAGCTCACTTGTGTCATCTTTTTAAATATAGCGTGTTTTCATTAGAGTTCAAAGAAATCTTTAACTGCCGTCTTTTCTTTGCTCTAGATATAATTTTTTCTCCAATTATATATACTGTAGTTCATTATGCAATTGTATGCTTCTTGTAATTGCCTCATTTATATTAGCATAATCTTTCTCTGTGTTACCAAAGGAACATTTGAAAAGTACTAAAAAAAAGAAAACCCTGTACCTTTAAAATGCTCCATAATAAGTAGAGAAAGAACCACACCTTCAGGCTTTCTAGTTATTGAATTTCAGCTCTCCTATTTTTAGTAACATCTCCCCAAATCCTCAGACTATACAATTTGAAGTACTATTACCACAACCTATAGCAACGAACTACCTTTACATACGTATAATCAAAAGGAAAATTCTTATAACCACATTCACATTCAGAGATCTTGTGATATAAGGGGTATTATTTTCAAACATAACAGGTTGACATTATATAATTATACACTGCTGGATACTGAAATATCAGAAAAGGAAAAAATGCTGATGGTAGTACTCACGGCAAACTATTATGAGTATTCACGTTTATCCACATCTCTTTAGAGAATTATTTCTAGTTACATATTACAGAATTTAGCAAAGACTTCGTGATTTATTTAATATCAATATTAGGTTTTGACATTCATGTCTGAGGAAGCAAAGGGAGACGTGAGCCTGAGACTCACTTCCACTCAGTAACGGAGCTCCACGGTGAGCCTCTTCTCTGTTGCTCTGTGTCCAGTTTGTTAAATGGACATTTCCTGCATGTGTGTATGTGCATAAATATTCCAAATCCCATTCAGTTACTCTTACAAGCTACACTTTCGTTCTACTTAGTTTTACCCTGTATTTTCTCCCCACGTTTGATGACGACGTTGTGCTCTCCTGGGATGAATTCCTTTCTCCTGCCCCCCCTTGACCATCCACTTCTGCTTCGTGCAGATAACGCTGCAGAGATGAGGATTTACTCAGCTTCTCGTTTCTCACGTTCCCTCAATGATCCTTGCCTCTCAGTTAGCCTCTGGATTATAGCCAACTTTCACCTTTCTCCCTTTCGAGGTCAGATTTCCCCTTCTTCCATTTCTTTCCCTTGGGTATGTGGCGTGCCATGAAGGGAAGGTTTGCAGACGTTGAGGTCCCCAATGCCGTTATTCTTGGAGCATGACCCAGTCTCTTTCTTAAATTGGTCAATTCGATAATCTTAAATCTCTTCTTCCTGCTCTGTTATGTGGGTACAATTTACTAGCTACTTTCAGACTTTCTTTCCTATCCATGCTTTTTATTTTCTAAAATAGGTTGCAGACATTCATAGCGTGCATCATTTCATATTTAACATTCCTAAAGTTGCTAACCTATAGAGAGGAAAGGGAAGGCAGAGCTAGAGCCAGAGGCTGCGGATGGACTCCGGGGAGGCATGAAGGCGGCATTCAGAGCACTCACTGCTTCAGAGTAAACACTAGTACAGGGCTGTTAGTCCAAGGAATGGTGTCCGGGTTGGGGGAACGACTTCTCCAGCAACAAAAGTCAACCAATCAATTATGCAGTAACAGAACGGCCTATTCCAGTTATGGGATCTCAGATTTAAGTGTTCAGTAAAGGTGAACCAAGATTTTCTGTGCAGGTTATGAGAGAATCAAAAAGGCCTACGACTTTATCAGACCAGCCTTGCTCCCTCGCTCTGTCCTCTTTCTCTTAGATTCTCTTGTTCTTTCTTCCCGTTGGGACAAACTAAGGCTCCAAATGCTAGGATACAAAACATGGGTCTCTAACTGTCAACCCTAGGGGCAGAGTCCTAACCACAACAGAGTTTCAATAAAACTTAATAGATCGGAATGGTAGCTTGCAAAATAAATTCATTCAACCAGTTTTGTTTGCTGACTTTTAATAGGTTATGCTCAGGAATCGTTATTACGGGTCCCTTTATTGGCCTTTAAAAATTCTGAGGGCATCCTCTTGAGGTATACAACTGAAATAATCTTTCAATGGAAATAAAATTGGAAAATCTTGTTATCATCAGAAAACTTGAAATAAATGAAAATAGACATCAAATAAAAACCAAATGCAAATATTCTGGAGACGTCGTATGACTATTCTGCTTTATTTCTCACAAAATCTGCTCTTTATACCTTTTATGGCCTCTTTGGGGCATTGGTGTGCATGAATACAAATATTACTTTAAAAACAAAACAGAAATGTCTTTGCTCTAATTAGGCAAAATGAGAGCCTTCTGTTACAATTTATATTATTAAAATTTTGACATTTCCTAATGGCATAAAAGTTCTATTTTTAACAAAGTCCAATATTAGAACAATGCTTGGAAGAGATTTCCAAGTTCCAGTGATGCTTATGTTTTTGTAATTTTATTTTCAATCAAAAATTAGGGCATGATAAAATAACTTTGGTAGTCCCTGTTTTTATTTTAAGTAGTAATTGACCTCTAGAATAATATACATCCAGGGGCAGCACCTGTGGCTCAGGGAGTAAGGTGCCAGCCCCATATGCCGGAGGTGGCGGGTTCAAGCCCAGCCCCAGCCAAAAAAAAAAAAAAAAAAAAAACTACAAAAAAAAAAAATAATATACATCTAGAGTAATATGATTGGCATTTAAAAAGATGATAATTACTAAAAGATATGTACATGATATAAATTGTCATTTTTGGGCAACAGAATCTGGAATGTAAAGCATTGGTTCAAGCAGGATTTGCTTGTGTCCAAACTATCTGAAAGGATTCATTACTCTGGGGCTTTATGAACACTGCAGAATTGTTGAGAATGACTAAGTCACTATGAAAGTTTTGAGACAGACCGTGTTATGATCCATTATTTCACTTCCAAGAAACACAGTTGACAGGGACCTTTCTTTCTGATCCACCCGTGAAAGTTTCAACTTGCTCAGTTTATTGGTGTTGCTGGGAGGGCTTCGTTTGTTTCCATCCACATGGATTTTACATTTCTTGATTTTTATGTGTCCTACATAGGACATCGGATGAGTCCTGACTTCTCTCCATCAGACCATCGAATGAGTCCTGACCTCTCTCCATCAGACCATCGGATGGTCCTGACCTCTCTCCATCAGACCATCGGATGAGTCCTGACCTCTTTCCATCAGACCATCGGATGAGTCCTGACCACTCCCAGTTGCTTCTTGTTAAGGAACTGATGATAACTCTTAGGCAGTGGGGTAACAGACACTGCATGTACATAAGCCCCAATTTTTTTCTTTCTAAATTTACTGATTAAAAAAACCTTTCAGCATCTTTCCTAGTATATCTGTTTCTTGAATCAAAGGCTTTATTAAAATGTTTAGAATGTGCAATTACAAATGCTCAAGGTTTACCTCACACAAAGTCTTTTTGGAAATTGTGCTTTTCCCCAAGATGTTTTCTACTTAATTTTCTAAAAGAAATGGCTATTTTATGCTGCAAGTTTGTCTCATTCTGTGGAAAGCCTTCTGGACCCGTGTTCGTTCTGCACATACTTTCTGAGCTGAGCCCCTCTGGTCAGCAGGCAGTATGCCCAATGCTATGGACATAGCAGTGGATGGGACACCACCCCAACCCAAGGTGACTTACATGAGAGTGGGGAACGCAAACCAACACAAAGGTCATTACCAAATTGAAAGGGCTGTGGGAACACACAGAAAAGGCATCTGGTCTAGTCTTTATGGGTCAAAACGGCTAAAGGGCTTCCCAGGAGAAGATGTGGTGAAATCGAACCCTGAGGGGTGGGGAGGGGACAGCCAGATTAGGTGGAGAAGAGTGGAAAGATTCTTCCAAAAAGATGAAACAGCCTCACACTCTTAAACTCACTACGTTTCTCCTCTTCGTGAAGGAAGTGCTAAAACTGATAACCTTCACGAGTTCCTGCGTGGAGCTTTCTCTCTGCTGACGGGCCCTCTGATGACAGCAGGTCACCTGCATTCACTATAAAGAATGCAAACCCACACATATGGACTTGCTTATACCTACCGAGCAGGTTTACTCATTAATCAACTGCACAGAATAAAAGGAAATGTGGCAGGAACACAGTTGATAATAGGATGATTTTGGCTGCAGGTAACAAATCTAAAAGGATTAAACAGTTATGACAATCATTTCACATGACTGTCAGGAGTCAGGCAGATGTCTTGTCACTCAACTGCTGGTCTGAAGCATTTGAAGGCCCAGGTTCCTTC
The DNA here is from genome assembly GCA_963574655.1 of Perodicticus potto. Lineage (NCBI taxonomy): Eukaryota > Metazoa > Chordata > Mammalia > Primates > Lorisidae > Perodicticus > Perodicticus potto. Next base: position 58,771 of record CAUYRH010108575.1, read on the forward strand.
TGCCTCTGTGCTCGGCTGTACTCAGCATCAGCTTCACCCTGTGTCTGTTTTCTCTGATCGTTACCATTAGAACCATCAATGTTATATGATTTTGTTTCTTGTCTTTTTCTTTCTTTCTTAAATTTTTAAAAGAATTTTTTAAAAAAATGCTACCTTTTAATTGAAAGATAATGATTATGTACATTTATGGTGTATGATGTGATGTTTTGATATCTGTTACATTATGGAATGATTAAATCAGTGAATTAGCATATTGTTTACCAAGTTTTTATGATAGGAACACTTAAAATTTAATCTTTAAGCATTTTTAAAATATACCGTGCATTATTACTAATTATAGTCATCACCTCATGCAATACACCATGAAAACTTATTCCTCCTGTCTGGGTGAAACTTTGAACCCTTGATCAGCAACTCCCCTTTCCCCTTCTACACCTTCCCAGCCGCTGATAACGACTACCCTCAACGTCTATGAGTTCAACTATTTTAGACTCCATGTGTAGTCTGATTGGTACAAAACTAAGGTCAGGTCCTACCATGGACCAAAAGCAGTTTCGAGAATGACACAATGTTCTGTTTGCTGTGTGGAGAGGGACATTTAGAGAGGCATGAAGTCAGGTTCTCCTCCCCTGAGTCATGGAGAGAAGGCACAGAGATCCAGGGAAAATCATCCTTCCGTTGGGAAGGGGAAAGGGAAAATGGATGTGGGGCAGGGAAATAACAGTGCAAGGCCAAGTCGTTTGCCACTTGTTTGTATTTGCTGAATTCAAATGGAAAGCAATCCCCTGACCCAGAAAAAAAAAAAACAACTTTCCTATCACTGGGGAAAAGGCATGATTCTAATGGATTCTAACTCTTTGAACTACATGTGGATTGGTAATTAGGGAGCGATGAACTAAATGTTGAGTTGTGGAGACCACTGTTTTATCTTGCCTTTCCTTCACTTCCTGAATTATACTTCTGAATTTCTACATTGGTTTCTGTGGTCCACATTTATCATAGAGTAGAAAGAAATCACAGGCATTTATTTTGCTGTAAGAGTATTTTTAGCTGTTTTGTGGGCTGTGTATCAATTACCATATAACATAGAGTTAGGAAGGAATGTGCAAAATATATTTAGCAACTTTTGATAATATTTTAAGAGCATTTGATTCTGACACATGGTATATAATTTATGGAGATGCAGGTTACATCATTAAAAGGTTATATATTGGGAAATCTGTAAAAAAAAAAAAATCCTTAACAAGAAGTACCTTCTTGAAACACAGACTGAGGAATATTCCCTCAAAGGAAAAACCTGTGATGATTGCTCAGGTTTTCCTCTTTATTTATTTATTTTTGTACTTCCTGTGCAAGTAGAGTTTTGCAGTTTTTCATCGTGACAAATAGATGGCTGAACCAGAAGAAGTGAATGTCAATTGCACGATTGACCCTCATTTTTTATTCAGGACTTTTCTTTCCCTCTGGCTACACAGGGTGGAGTGATGTGCTTGCCAGAGGCTGGAGAAAGATAAACCTATTCCCCCATGGAAGTGGCAGCGTGCAACTGCATAAACAAATGCAGAGGTTTGTTTTTGCATGTTTATTCAGGGCGACCATTGATGGACAGAAAGGGGAATAAAATTAATAGTTCAAGTACTAGAAAATAATAATTTCTACTTAATATTTGCACTGTAACGTATTTTCCACAGTGCTTTTGTATCCATTATCTCATATGAAGGAGTCACCCTGGGTTGAGGGAAGGCTGGTCACAGTGTAACCATTCAACAGATGAGGCAATCAGGAAGTATAGAGGTTAATTAAATCTTAAGTGGGACAACCAGGTTTAGGAACTCAAACTTTTTGTTTCTGCCCTATGCTTCTATTTGTTTACTAGTAAAATATTTCTCTCTCTCTTGTTTTGGAAGAAAGAACAAAATACAAAGAAAATAAAAGAAAACAAAAAGAACAACAAAACCAAAAATCCCCGTTATGTTAAACACACAACTGATCAATTTCTAAAGAATATCCATTTGCTAGATTATGAGTTCTAGCAAGGCAGTAATTGTGAATTTGCAGAAATTGAATGACTTAAAATATTTTTTTTTTTTTTTTTTATACATGTATTTTATTATTCTTCATTACATTATTTCCCCCCCCCCCACCCGTCCGTGATAAGACAGAATTGATTTACAGAAAAGAATACAGAAAACACCAACGCTCCTGGTAGTGGGAGAGATTTCAAGTAGGGAGAGAGA
>CAUYRH010108576.1:0-16144 GCA_963574655.1 Perodicticus potto
GTTGTGGCGGGTGCCTTTAGTCCCAGCTACTTGGGAGGCGGAGGCAGGACACTCGCTTAAGCCCAGGAGTTGGAGGTTGCTGTTAGCTGTGATGCCACAGCACTCTATTCAGGGTGACAGCTTGAGGCTCTGTCTCAAAAAAAAAATCATTAATGAGCAATGTAGCCTATATTGAAGATTCTCAAGATTCTGCACAGGAAATAAAGGAGCAGAGGGGGACACTGCCTATCCCACCACCCAGTGTATATTCTTCTTTCTCTGTAATTGTTTTTCACATGAAGTTCCTTTTGTTCTGCTCTGCCCTTGGCCCTTCCGTCTCTCACCTCTCCCCCTTCCACTGAAGCAGTGCCTCTTCCATCTCTCCCAGATCCTCATACCACAAGACCACTGGGGCCACCACTTCGGTCTGAATTCTCTCTTTCTTCAGCTCTTCCCAGTCTCTACACCAACCAGGATGCCAGATACAGCTGGATTTGGAGAGTAAGGAAGGCCTAATTTTTAAGGGAGAGGTTGGAACCATGTCGAGTAATATTTTGTGTGTATGTGTCTTAAATCACATCCTTAGTTTACTCCTTCTGAGAAGGTTTTCCTAATTTTTCACATTTACCTGATAGTTTTGCAGAAAAATTCTCTTAAAAATATTCTTTAATATTTATTAAAGATAATTTATGGAGTCTTTATATCATGCTCACACATGGGATCTAATCTGTGTGATCCTTATGAGAATCTAATGCCCAAGGAGCTGTGGTGGAGCTAACGTGGTGACATTAGTCCTGGGACCATCCAGCTGCAGGAAACAAGCTCTGGGCTCCCAGTGAGTCTGCATTAAGACAAGGTGTATAATTATTTCATTATGCATTATAATGTAATATTAGAAATGAAGCACACAATGAATGTAATGCGCTTAAATCACCCCCAAACCATCCCCCACTCAGCCTGGTCAGTGGAAAACTTATCTTCCATGAAACTTGTCCCTGGTCCTGAAAAGATTGGGGACCACTTCTCTAGATCGAGTCTCTCTGCCAAGAAACCAAACTTCATTCTTCTTGTTTTTCCATGTTAATAGCATCCACTCCATAGAACTGATCTGCGACGGACCATCTCCAAGGCAGACTCCACCGCATTTCAGATTTTTCAGAATGAGCCTTTCACTCCATACGTCTCTAACTTTGAAGCACCCCTTGTTATGTTAGGTCAGCAGGTTCCCTCCAAGTTCTCTTTCTCTTCAACATTTTTGTATGTTGGAATAAACTTGCCCCATGACTTCTTTATTATATATCATGTTGACTTGTGGTACTTCCCCTGATTCTTTATTTCATCTCTGAAAGTCAATTTATAGTTATCATTTTCTACGAGGAGAAACATTTTGTTGCCAGCCTCCTTCACAAGAGAAACCAGTTGTCAGGTGCAGATATCCACGCTTTGTCTATCAGGTTAAGTATCTGGAGACAATTTTGTGTTTGCCTGGAGGTTTTGTACTGTATTTGAAAGTTGCAGCCTCCCAACTCCGGGGATGAAGGATGTGCTTCCTGGGTCTTGATTAAAGCAATGGAAATTCCCAATTTGAAAGCTTCAGGTAGTGAAATGTAAGGCTCTATTATGTAGCCTAGTGATAAATATTACTAAAGGATCTTAATCCAAAAAGGAAAAAGACAAAGATTTTGATACTTGCATGTATATTCATCAAAATATGGAAATGTTTCTAGAGAAACTTTTTAAATAACTTTTTTATATCAAATCAAATTTCTTCCCGATGTTACTTTTAAGAAATCATCAGAAAACTTAGCATTTGGGGGCTTTTTTATAACAAAAGAACAGTTGAGAAGCAAGAAAATTTTTTTAAATCAGATATAACAGGAAATAATATGATCGTCCATATTTCTGCCCTCTGCCTCCCTTCTCCATGAAAAAAAAATAATTAATTTCCCTTGTTTCCAGGAAAAACAAATAAGGGAAAATTTTAAGAATGGAACAAAAACAAAATTAGAAAAATGTACGTAAGACCTTGGAAAAGCTCTAAGGAGTTTCTACCGTATAAGAAACTGAGATCCAAAAGTTCGCCCAGGACCACTTCCTGTTTCCTTTTCTTTTACCTCCATGTATCCAGCCTTCATTGAACTATGACCAGATGGAGGAACTGTGGTGGATGCTGGAGATATAAAGCAGAATAAGACAAAGCTCCGGCCAGAAGAATTCTTCCCTTGAATTATTTCAACTGTCATTACAAAGGATATAACCCAACTATCAGTTAGCATTCTTTAGGCTCTTGCTTTTCTTTCTCTGACGTGGACATGACCTTGCTAATATCAGTTGATACTTGTTTTCATGAGTGCTATTAAGTCTGGCCATCTATCCATCAGTCTGTTCATCTGTCTGTCCCCCCATCTATTTATCCTATCTGCTGAAGATGCCATTCTGTTGCCTAGCTTGTCAATTTGCCTGATTTATTGGTTGGCCTAGCATAGGCATGTTTAATTATATCACTGTTTCTCATAGTGAATGGTCTTTTGTCCAGAGGGTAAATAGTTCTGAGTTATGTTAAGTAAGAATCTGGCAAACAGTGGTTTTTATTCTTGTCCCTTTAGGGGTGATCATTTTGTTAAGGTGATTCCTCTGTCATTTATTAAAGCTATAAAATGACATTTTAAAATAGTACCATATAATCAAATCTTCTCAAAATACCAGAAAAGAATTAGTAAACCTCTAAAACTTGAGTCTTCACATTTTTAACGGTTGGTCTCTTAATTAACAGCTCAGTGATCCCACCAGCTGTCAAAATAATTATGCCATCTTCTCCCTTTATTTTAATAGGACCTCAAAAAAATGCCAGCTTTTTTTTTCCACCTCTTGGAGATCTGTTCATCTTTCCACCTCACTTTTCTCCTAAAGTGTTTCAGTACACATTGTAACTCAAGGGGAAACGAAGAGAAGGGCTAGGGGGTTTTGTTTGTTGTTTGTTTGTTTGTTTTTTGGTTTAGTTTTGTTAAAATACAGTGACTTTTGGATAGGGAAGGGCTCCAGAATAAAGAGAGCAGCCTTGTTAAAACTGTGAGCTCTGCTTGAACACATCCTAAAATTATTAAATTCTGTTTATGTCTGTTCTGGTTAAAAATTATAAGCTGGGTAGTTTAAAGGCAACTCCCATGGACTAATAAAATGGAAAATATTGGGGTAGCCCAGATACTAGGTTTTTATTATTGTTCTTTATGAATTACAATATGAAATGTTCCCTATAAGTGACAGTAAACAAAAGTTAGATTTAAAAAATTGCCTGGAGGACATGTGAATCACTATAATTTTATGGAATCTGTTTCTGCCTCCAGATAAAGACTACTAATAAATTATAAGCACGTTAAATGTAGCTGCCGATACAACACTAAATATTGATATAAAACAAAACTCAGAATATCTCTCCTTTTTTTTCCAGCCTGAATCTTCAGTCTGGCAGCTCTATGTTACTCAGACTTTCATAAAGGAAAACTTCTTTATTTTTTTAGATTCACCAACAACAGAAATCTCTATATCAATCTAATCATAAGACATTGTTACAGTTTACAAGAGATAACAAATAAGGCACTACAGTTGCAGTGAATTCTTGGGGACAGGAGATTTCGTACCATGTTAAGCCCTCCAAAAGACCAACTAATTATATGATAGTAACAGTTAAAAAAAAGAACATGAGCTTGCTCTTGCATTTTTGGTATTTCATATAAGCCACAAAATTTAAGCATCTGCTTCTACTTTGCTTCAAGAAATATCTTATCTTTTATTTCCAAATAATTACATGCATTCCCACTCTATGCTTGCCTCCCCAACATACCTCTATCTTGAAAACCTCATGAAAAAAACAAAATACTCTTTGTAATTGGCTTTGCTTTTTACTCTATGCTGAAGATCTAGAAAGCGGTTTATAATAAAAGGGTCCCCAGTCTGGAAACTGGACCAGCTGGACATTAGTTCAGTTTCTTCCTCCAGTTAGCTATGAAATCCGGAGCAATTCATTTACTCTCTCTGTACTTCTATGTTTTCTTTTGTGAAATGAGAATTTCACAACCACGAGCACAGCACCATAAAATATGGCTCTGTAAGCTCTAGCCCTTCACCTCCAAGAATGTGGCCAAGTGTGAATCCTTTGTATCTTCGGCCTTGTTTTTTAAGCTTAGTTATTTTCTGTGTGCCTTCCCCAAGAAAACTAGAAAGGGAATAAAATGTGCTGTGGCTAACTGAACTAGATTTGACTTGATCATAACGGTTAACCCAGCAGAAAAAAGAATGGTTTCGAGTCAGTTTGCAGACTCGAGTCACTCTCTCTCCTGTGAATCCTGACTTCTGGCCACCTGGTTTTCTTTCACATGGTTTTTATTTTGGCTCTCTTCTTCAGGCCATTTTTCCATAACCCCATTCCTGGCTGGCTGAGGACCCCACTGTTCACCATTGTCTACTACTGAGCCCACGTACATTACCCCCCACACACTCCCACTGTCCCAAGGAACCATTTGTGCCCCCTAAAGCTGCTCTCCGTGGCTTCACTCATGTCGCTGTCCACTTTCTTTCTTTTTCATCCATCTAGATTAACACCATCCAGTAGAATTTCTGGCAAAGATGGAAACGTTCTATGTTGCTCAATATGGTAACCATTAGCCAGATGTGACATTAGGCACTTGAAATGGGGCAAGGTGATGAAGAACCTGAGTTCCAATTTTATTTAATTTTAATTACTTTAAATTTAGACAACCACAGGTGGCTAGTGGCTAATTTATTGGGCACTGTGGCTCTAGATTATACCATCATTAGCTGTCTAGCTCCCATTAGATGTTTTACTTTTTACAATATTACCTTAAGGACATAAAAAAAAATGAAGACATGCCCAAGTTCCACCCCAGATTTCCAATATCATTGCTCAAAGGGGGACCTAGGCATGAATATTTTCAAAAGGTTCCCCAAACACTTTTAATGTGTAGCCAGGGTTGATAACTATTGCTCCCGGAAATTCACTCAGACTTTCCATTTCTCAGAACTTGGTTGGTATTTCTGAACCCCTGCATTTTAGCCTGGATCAACCCATTTCTTTTCCCTGCTACCTTCCATTTTCTTCACCAAATTGTAAGTATCTTTTCCTGTTTTGTCCACTGAACATGCTAAGTACCAGATAAATTTTTAGTGATTGAATCATTTTCATTTTTTGTTCATATTCTTTGTTTGTTTGTTTGTTTTTTGAGACAGAGTCTCACTTTGTCACTCTTCGTAGAGTGCCATGTCTTCACAACTCACAGCAACCTCAAGCTCTTGGGCTCAAGCAATTCTCTTGCCTCAGCCTCCCAAGGTAACTGGGACTACAGGTGCCGGCCACAATGCCCAGCTGTTTTTAGAGACAAGGTCTCGCTCTTTCTCTGGCTTCACTGGTCTTGAATCTGCGAGCCTGTCTACCTCTTTACACGCCTCAGCCTCCCAAGTGCTGGGATTACAGGTTTATATTCTTGAAATTTAAAAAGTATTCATAGCTGCTGGGCACAGTGGTTTACAAATGTAATCCTAGCATTCTGGGAGGCCAAGGCGGGTGGCTTGCTTGAAGTCATGAGGTTGAGACCAGACTGAACAAGAGCAAGACCCCCATCTCTACTAAAAATAGAAAAACAGGCAAAAAAATTACTTAAGTCCAAGAGTTGGAAGTTGCTGTGAGCTTATTCAATGGCACTCTACTTGGGGCAACAGCCTGAGACTCTGTCTTCAAAAAAATAAAACATTCAAGCTTTCATACCTTTTGATTTTACAAATCCGCAATGAAGTTAAACTCATATAGGTTTTTATTCTGTCTCGAAAACATCAGTGTTTATTGTAGTTTTAGTCTGTGAATAAAATACTTCTGTGCTAGACTGCAGTTTTATGAGAGCATAGACCGTCCTCATTCACTGCTGTATCCCTAGTGCCTGGTACCCAGTCTGACACATAGAGGCATTGAATTTGTTGAATGAATAACTTAATGAAAGAATAAGTACTTGAATAAATGCGTTTGAAATCATTCAAACATATTGTCTTTTTCAGGAAAAGTGAGCATTCTTTCAAAATGTCAAAGGATGGTCGGTCTATCTGTGTCCTGAGGAGACATAGATGTGTATATGTGCTGCATGCGTGCCTGTGTGTGTGCATGCGTGCTCTGTGTATACGTTTGAGATGCACAATAATTACAAGCATTTTTAAGAGCATCCAACTGCTAAGTATTCCAAAGGATCCCTCATCACCTCTTGCTTCTGCACAGCTGCTAGCTCTGCTTTCCACAGCTCTAGTCCTGGGAAATGTGGTATTAAGCCTGGGTGAACAGATGGCATAGGGTGTGTTACTTAAGACAGTTTTGCCAGGAGGTAAATTTATGCTTTATAAATGTACTTCAAAACTATGCTATTTGATTTAATCACTTAATGCAAAGACAGCTGCATACTATATTTGCCTTAACTGCAGTTATATGGGTTATCTGCCAATCTGTTAATTATAGTATTTTGAAAGACTTCAGGAAAAAAAACAGTAATTATACAGATTGGGGGTGGGGAGGGAGGAAAATTTTTGAAGCCTAAATTCAGACATTCATTCTCAGCTAACACAAACTTATTGAAGATTTAGAAAACCTGTTAGGAAAGTGGGAGTAGATGAGATCGTTTTCCTTTGAAAGGGACTTGTGTGTGTTCTCACTCTGCATCAGTTGCCATGGGGAACTGCTGGGGAGATGGAGCGGAGTGATGTTCCAACAGGACAGAGCTCCAGCATGCTCTCTAGGGTCTTTAACAACTGCACTTAAAATTAAAAGAGAGAGGAGGAAGTGAGAAGGTTCAAACGTGCCCTTGACTTTCTTACACTTTCCCATAACCTGCTTGATCGCTGAGCCCTCTAGACTAAGTTTGCTCTGCTAAACACTTGCAGTAGTGATTAAGCAGATTTAATTAATACTGCATCAGGGAAGGGGAATATTTCAAGCTTAGTCTGACAGCTTCCTTTCCTTGCCAAGGACAAAATGCCATAAACTTGTAGGAAAAGTCTGGCCCATTTCCCCTGTCCCCTGGGAATATTCATGTTCAATGAATTTCATTGTCATTTTGATTTCCTGTCTGTGGGCAGTACAGGGATAAAAGGATTGAATGAGATCCAAGCTGTAAATCAAAGAATTCTGGAAAGAACATTACAAACTATCTAATCCTATCCTCTCATTTGACAGGCAAAGAAACTGAGGCTCTAAATTGATTTGCCTTCCCAAGCTGGATAAGGAAAAGCAGGGATTTTGACAAGGGCCACTTTTGCATTGACTTAAGTCCTTTCACACACATCTCATTGCCTATGAAGCCTATAAAGAGATAGGAAATAAACAGAGAGAGCACTAAGTTTATTTTTCTGTGCTAGTTCAATATTGACTGGCTGTAGCTGCCTCCAGGTCAAATGAGAAGCAAGTGACAATAACAGTAATAGGTACCCTCCTTGATGACCCCTGGCCTCCACCTTCCTAGCAGTAGCATCATCATATTAAGCACAGTTCCTGGAGTTGAGCATCACGGTCTGAGGGTCATAGCTGCCTACTGTAACAGGCACTATGGTAAATCCTTTCCCAATGTTACCTCAATTAAAGCTTCTAGGAACCCATGATGTAATCATCATTTCATGAATAGCAGGAACTATGGTAAATCCTTTCCCAATGCTACCTCAATTAAAGCTTCTAGGAACCCATGATGTAATCATCATTTCATGAATTTTACAGAGACGGACCCTACCCTTCAGAGGTTGAATAATTTTGCACAATCAAGTAAGAGAAAGGCATCAAAGCTTAGCCCTACAGAAAGATAGATCAGAGAGAAGGAGAGAGAGAGAGAGAGAGAGGAAGGGAGAGATGGAAGGAAGGAAGGAAGGAAGGAAAGAAGGAAGGTTGGTTGGAAAGATCTCCCCATGGCAACCACAAAGCAAAAAATTACAGCAGAGACAGAGGCTAAATAATATACTTAAAGTCACACAGTGAATTTCTAGTATAGTCCCATATTTAGACTTGACTTACAGGATCAGAAGGCGTTGCCTTCCCAAGAAAATACATTGGATATTTCCATTAAAAACTGACTATAAATAACTTTTCCAATTCTCTCAGGCCTTACTAATACAGGACAGATGGCGGTGCCTGAGCCAGCTCAGCAGAGCTGAACTGGAGGACCTGCCGTGGTGGTGTTGGTGCAGCGGCAGCCAGCTGGGGAACCAGCCAGCTGAATGATAGGCAAGGTGGCGGCGGGGGGAGCGGGGGAGTTCCGAAAGCCCACCGGAGGCTCCGATAGCCAAACAGGCCGGACAACTGCCGAGGAGACACCCGGGCCTTGGTGTCTCCTTCACTTTCCACTTCCGACTAAATATGGAACCCCCATTTCCTACACCTAGGTCAATTTCATGCGAGTTTCCTAGGCCTCAATTCCATGAATGGACTGTGTCCATTCATCAATACATTCATTCACCTTGCCCTGGAGGAAAAGACTGTGTCCATTCATTTCCTGGACTCGTGTAGAAAAACCCATGCACCTATATATACCCCTAGACAAAGAGCCCCAACTGAGAAAAAACGGGGAGAGATGGAGAGAGATAGTGAGAAAAACAGAGAGAGCTTTTCTCTCCCGACTTGAGTTCTCTCTCTCTACCAGGAGCTTTAGTGTTTTTGTATTCTTTTCTGTAAATAAATTCTGTCTTACCACTGATCTGTGGTCCATGGATTTATTCTTCAAATCACCGAGACCAAGAACCTGAAATTCCCAGTATCAGATTTGGTGAGCCAGCCAGGAGAGAAGACAAAGTTCCGGTAACACTATTACTGAATCTGGTATCAACCTGTGGCTTGTTATTCCCAGGCTAACCTTGGTACAGCAATTCATCCGATGAATGTTTCATCTTCATAGTTGGGCTCTATGCAATGTCCAGCAAACCTCAGCTGATAAACTGAGTAGGCTTGGTCATCAAAGCAGCCATGGAGGACCCTCCTCCTTCTTTACAGGAAGCATCTATTTCTAGATGTCCTGGTTATGCTGATTTGCACGTATCTTTGGACCTGGAGGAGTAATTAACTTCTAACTTCTGTTAGGCAGAAAAAGAGTATAATGTAAAGCCTGGCAAGTGGAGAAAGAATTAGAGGGGCAGCCTTGGCTTTTGATACTTTTCAAATCACACTTCAGTGACTCTTCTACCTAATCTATGAGTTGGAAAAGGACATACATTTTCAGTGGTCCCTAGATTTCCACTTATTTGGGGCTATTTAGACCAAAATTAGGACAAGGACAACCTATTTTAGGTTTCGTATCTCTGCTTTGGGACAAAAGGCAAATGTTGTATTAATTTTTTAAAATGCATGCCAATAGGATCACAATTTTCAAATGTTTTGTGACCACTTTTTGGTCAATATTCTTTGGTTACTGCTTTCTCTGTTCCTTTTCTAACTTTTTGTATTATGTTTAATTAAAAAAAATTATTAGTCATCTTTGAGTAAAGCAAGTTCATCCTCTACCAGTTAAAGATAGTTCATGCATTGGAGGCCAATATTCTACAATATTCTAAGATAGAAGTTCTTTTTGCTTTGTCCTGAAATGCTTTATGGCACAAGATGATACACACTGTGTGTGTGTGTGTCTTTGTGGTATAAAATAACTTTCAAGGAAGATCTGTTGCTATCCTAATTACTCATTTCTGTTGTTCAAAAGAAAGCATTGTTCCTAGGAGGTATGTCAATTCTGGGGATTTCCAGCTGTTTAGTTTCGCAGCCTCACATAGAAAATCTAGGTGAGTCTTGGCATCCTCATTTAACCAGCACTACATTTGGCAATCTTTTCTTAGATATTGTGATTTAGAAGTTTAAAAAAAAAATCTCCTACTGTCATCAAAGATAAAAACCTGTGCATGTCTGCCATTATCCTTGTTCCTTTGGAATGATTACGAAAACAAGGAAGGAAAATTAACTTTATTCTGTCATCTAACAACTGGAAGCCCCCTCTTAATAGATCATTTGTATTTTTCTTATTTATATTTCATTTTATTTCTAAAAATCTATTAAATTTTATTTTTAAAAATGGAGGGGGAAAAATATCAGACTCATTGAAATATAAGCAACTAATCTTACACCAAAGAAAAAAGGCAATTCAATAGGACAAGGGTAGTTATTTAAACAAATGGAGCAGTTAAAATTAGATATTCATATGCAAAAGTGTGGATGTAGACACAGACATGTCACAAAAAAACGGATTATAATCCTATACACAAAATGCAAAACTATAAAACTTCTAGACGATGACAGTCAAAAATCTAGGTGACCTTAACCTTGCTGTGGGTAATTAGCTTTTAGATATGACACCAAAACTATTAGAAAATGTAAGAAAAAGCTTTTAAGAAAAATAAAGCATGGTCTAGGAGAAACTATTTGCAAAAGATATATCTGATCAAAGACATCTAAAACACACAAAGAACACTCAGATCTCAACAATAACAAACAAATAACCCAAATTAAAAATGGGCAAAAGATCTGAACATACATCTCAAGAAGATATACATAAGGCAAATAAGCATGTGAAAACATTCTCAACATCACGACTTATTGGGGAAATTGTAACTTAAAATAACAATGACATACCACTGCACATCTATTAGAATGGCTAAAATCCAAAACCGTGATGACAGCAAATGCCGGCAAGGGTGCCGAGTAACAAGGACTCTCATCCATCCCTGGTGAAATGCAAAATGTCACTCCCATTGTGGAAGAAAATTCCAGTTTCTTAGGAAACTGAACACTCTCACCCCATGATCCATTGTTCACACTCCTACCCCTAGGTGTTTGTTCGATTGGGTTGAAAATCACACAAAACTGTACATGAGTGTGTAGTAGCTTCATTTATATTCATTCAAAACTGGAAGCAACCAAGATACCCTTCAATAGTTGAATGGGCAGCAGACTGTGGTACATCTTGATAACCATCCAGCCACCAAAACCAGAGAAGAAGCTTAAATGTCTATTACTAAGTGACAGATACCAATCTGAAAAGGCCACATATTCTCATTCCAGTCATATGACATTCCAGAAAAGACAAAGCTGTAGAAATAGCAGAAAGATTTGTAGCTGCCAGAAGGAGGGGGGAGAAAGGAAGAGGTGAAGTATAGGGGACTTTCACGGAAATGGATCCATTATTTACGATACTATAATTGTAGGTAAATGTCATTATGCTTTTGTCAGCATCATGCTTTTTATGTTGGATAGTTCCAATGTAAAGTAAACTATGGCCTTCAGTTAATAACTATGCATCAATATTGATTTTTAATCAAAACAATGCACAACATAAGAAATTAATAATAGCGAAAACTGTGTGTCAAGAAAAGACATATATGGACACTCTATACTATCTACTCAAATTAAAATACGTTCTTAATGTCACAGTTATTTTGAGATGCTGAATTTTTGGGCTATGGAGTTACGATTCATGAAATTCTTTGAATATTCCTTTCCAGACCACCTTCAGGGGCTGTGGTGCATCTTCTTAGAATGTCTTCAATGCTAGAAATAATTTTAATTTAATTATTTTTTTCTGAAATAATTATCGAGGTAACATAAGTAAAGATTTTTATTTATAAATGTAGCAAAAATAATTTTGGTTTTAAAAAACAAAATTAAAATTGTTTATGGCATAACCTATCTGTGAAAGATGTATTCTAAAAAAGGTTATGAGTAATGACAATATTATCAGTGTATTGTGTAGTTTCCTTGGGGAACTGGTGGAACATTGCCTTCATTTAGATATTTAGATTATAATAAAATCTGTCAGAAATATTAACCCTTTTTTATACGCACACCTAATGAAAGGATACAGAAGAAAAGAATGGAAAAGCTAGATAAGGGGACAAGAATCAAAGACGTTGACAAGAGGAGATAAGATGTCAAGAGAAGAAAAATGGGAGATAAACATGGAAGTGAAGCAAAGGGAAGTAATGCTTGTTTATTTATAAAGCATTTTATGGCTGATGAAATCATATTACTTTCTTCTTAACACTAAGTTTGCAATATGCACGCTAACATTATTTCCATAAAAATATAAACAATACTCTGCTAGATATAGGAAAATAAATTACACGCCTAGGAGAATTTATGGGTGATCTGGCTCACTGCTTATGATGCCCCAAGGGCCAAACACATATCCTTTGCTCACAAAAACTCTTCTTTCTCGCAGACTCTGCTCACACAGAGCCGCACCTTCTATGCTTTAGGTTGCCCTAGAGTGCCTAAGTCTTCTCACACAAAGACTTCAGACAAATGATTTAGAAATGGATTAATTGAACAAAGGGTGTTACCCAGTACATGCCTGTGGCTGTATGAAACGCAAGCTAGGACAGAGTTCAGGATGTAGCTTCTGTTCAAATAACTTAGTCTCTCTTTGCCCAGGAATGACAGAGAGGATATTACTGAGAAGAACATTTCTTTTTGAAGAGGGAGACTGGCATTTGGTGATGGAGGCTTATATCATGCATAGCGTGGCTTGGATCCAGAGGAAGTTCCCCAACGTAGCCAAGTCCCAGTGGATTCTTGTGGCTATGATGAATATCAGTCATTTTGAGTTTTCTGCAAACTACAGAGACCCCGTATACTACTGACACTTTTCTTCATTAGCCATTATATGCTTTTTAAAAAAATTTCCTGTGTTTTTTCCCCAACTACACAGTTAGTAATCTTAAAGGCAGGAAATGGTATGTTTTACTTTTTTTTGGCTCATAATGCCATACTTGTCTGGAACATTGCATATACTGAAGAAATGTTTAATTTTTTAAATTATTGATTTAAATTTTACCTGGATGTTATTTAAATATATGCATTCAAAAGAACACATGGTACAGGTTGTAAATTAGTTAGGTTTCTCCTTTTTCTTCTTGAATGTATTATTCTTATCTTAAATTCATTTCAAATTACATCTTCAAGTAAACATAACCTACTTTCTCCTTTTATTTTCTCCAAGAATGTCATAAATCTTCCCACATTGATATCATATATTTTTTACTGTACACTCTAGATAGACGCTCAGATGTGTGTGAAGATGGCTCTTGTAATACAAAACCATGCGAAATTTTTAAAATTTCTCTGTACTCTGAACACTTAGGTGTACTTTTAAATTTTAGATTTGATTCATATTTTGAATTATGCATGAATGTATATAGAAATAAGACATGAAATTTGACAAACTGAAATGTATTGAACAATTGCACATCAACAACACAATTCATACATACATTTTAAAAAATCAAATCCTTGTTGTAGGCTTTTCACTTCTATCCAAGTTGAAAAAGCTTGTGCTGAACATGGCTTTTGTACAAAAAAACTTTAAAAGCAGACAAAACAAGAGACTGCTATTTTCAGGTAGTGAGCAACAGACAGTGCAGGACTATGATTCAGGAGAAAAAGAATGACTGAGTGGATTTCCACACTCACCCTGATGACAACAGCCTTGAAAGGTTTTGTTTGTTTGTTTGCTTGTTTGCCTCACTATCATGCACAGAAGCAGAATCCAAGCAGAGCACAGACAACAAAAATCACATTTGAGTAGATTTATATAGCTGGAATTCTCAGGCACATCGTTATTTTTAGGAAGACAAGAGCTATGCAGAAAATACTTTGCAAATCTGAATAGGAGTCCTTTGAATGTATTCCTAAATTAAATTGCACATACATAGGATAAAACTCCATAAGGCAAAGAAATACTGGAGTCCTATAAAATGAGGAGCTTCCAGAGCTCACACAGGTCCAGGAGACAATGTTACAGTTGCCAGAGTATAGAGTCCTTATAGGTATTCAGTATTGATCCTAAAATAATTATGCCTTAGTAACAGGATTAAATCAAGTGTACAATAAAAGCTACTTTCAGTCAGCTTTAATAATGCTTAAAAGCAAGACTCAGATCAAGCTGATGTGTAAGTTACTTAAGTACATGCAAGAACCAAGTTCACCACTTTTTAAAGAAAGAAAATAAATCAAATTTGCATTTACCTATGTGTAAAAATTATCTACATCAGATTTTTGGAGATGGAAATCACAATGTTGCAATGCCAAGCATACAATAAAAAATTACTAAATATGCAATGACACAAAATATTATACCCACTATCCAGGAGGGGAAAATAGTCACTAGAAAAGTATCCAGAAATAAAAATGATGGTGGCATTAGCAAAGAGCTACAAATGAATTGTTATGCAACCACTCAAGAATTTTTTAAAGTAATATCATAAAAAAGAAATGTGAGATATAAAAATATTTGTAGAATTAACAAATTTAATACTTGAAATAAAATAATCCGCTGGACATGGTTAATAACAGACACTGCAAAAGAAAAGGCCACTACAATTAAAACAGTAATAAAAACTGAGCAAACTAAAGCACAGAGAAAATACACAAAAATGTATAAACTCTATAACCTATAGAACATTAAGTGATATAATGTGCATATAATCGGGGTTCTAGAAAAAAGTAGAGTGATAAAAATATTTCAGTAATAATGCTTACTTTTTCTCCAAATATCATGAGAGCTCTAGCCTTAACTCACACATATAATTTAAAACCAAAGAAAACTACATCAAGGCAAACTATAACCTACTTACAAAAAAGTAGAATTAAAGATAATTTCTTAAACTAAAGGGGAAAAAATGGACACACTACATATCATGCTATAAAGAGAATAATGTCAAACTTCTTAACAGAAATTATACAAGCCAGTGTATTAGATTGCCAGTGCTGCTATAACCAAGTACCATAGACTGGTGGCTTCAACACAGAATTTTATTTCCTCCTAGTTATGAAGGCTAGAAATTTTTCTGAGTTGTTTTTCTTTGCTCTTTGGTTTGTAAATGACCATTGTATTAGGGTTCTCCAAAGGAAAAGAACAAATAGAATACATTATATTTGTGTAATGTATATGTAACTTATTATGGATAATACATATTATATAATGCATATATTTTACGCATGTTTCCATAACCATATATATTCATGATTTTATACACACACACAGAGAGAGACACATAAAATGAGACATTAGGAACCAAAAGGAGTTAATAACATAATCCAAGTTCAAGGGCAGAAGATGAGATGAGATGTCACAGGTCAAGCAGTGAGGCCAGAAAATAGGGGAGAATTCTCTTTCTCTGTCTGTTGGTCTAACCAGGCCCTCACCAGACCAGCTCATGCCCAGACACTTTGGAAAGTCAGTCTATATTACTGAGTCTGCTGATTCAAATGTTAACATTGTCTGGAAAACCCCTCCCAGCCACACCCGGAAACAGTGTTTAATCTGGGCACCCTGTGGGCTACTCAAGTTGACACTTAAAATTAAATTTGTACTACTCAAGTCATGTTTGACCTCTGTGACTACAAGAGGTGCTCAGTGTAACTTGTATTCCTCTTTTGTTCTCAGTATATGTATTGAGTACTATAATTTTATACAACTTTTCCTGTCTTTATGTATATATGTGTATTTTGTCACTCTCTCTCTCTCTCTGTGTGTGTATAGTTGAAACAAAAGAAAAACAATCAAGCCAATTTTAGAAAATGGGTAAAAGGAATTTGGACAGATACTTCACCCAAGAAGAGATATAAATAGTGAATGAGCACATGAAAAGTTGCTCAATATCATTATTCTTTAGGGGAATGGAAATCAACATCATAATATAAAACCACTACCCACCAACTAGAATGAGTAAAATTAAAGACCAACTGTTGATGAAGATACTGACAATCTGAAACCCTCTTACATTAGTACACTATTCTTTAAAATCAAATACTCCTCAGATAACCCAGCAAGTCTACTCATAGATTTTACCTAATAGAAATCAAAGTGTTCTATCAATACAAAAACTTTTTTTCTTCCTTTCTTTCTTTCTTTCTTTCTTTCTTTCTTTCTTTCTTTCTTTCTTTCTTTCTTTCTTTCTTTCTTTATTTTTTAAATACATGTATTTTATTATTCTTCATTACATTATTCCCCCCCCCACCCGTCCGTGATAAGACAGAATTGATTTACAGAAAAGAATACAGAAAACACCAAAGCTCCTGGTAGTGGGAAAGATTTCAAGTAGGGAGAGAGAAGCTCTCTCCGTTCCTCTCCCGGTCTTTCCCCGTCTCCTCCTC
>CAUYRH010108579.1:0-21122 GCA_963574655.1 Perodicticus potto
AGACAGAGCCTCAAGCTGTCACCCTGGATAGAGTGCTGTGGCATCACAGCTCACAGCAACCTCCAATTCCTGGGCTCAAGTGAGTCTCCTGCCTCCGCCTCCCAAGTAGCTGGGACTACGGGCACCCACCACAACGCCCGGCTATTTTTTGGTTGCAGCTGTCGTTGTTTGGCGGGCCCAGGCTGGATTTAAACCTGCCAGCTCAGGTGTACGTGGCTGAGCTCATTGAGTCACAGGCGCCGAGCCTCTGCATGTATTTCTTATGGAACCCTATTTGTAATTGTTCAGAACAGGAACTCTGTAACTAATCTTCCTCTTTCACTTACAAGCTTTGAAATCTGTTAAAATTAGATAACCTCCCGTGCCTCAGTTTCCTTATCTGAAAAATTAGTATACAGAAGAAGTTCCCGGGTAATGAACGAGACAGGTTCTGTAGGTTTGTTCTGAAATTGAATTTGTATGTAAGTTGGAAAAGGTACATTTACCTATTACCTATAAAAGCCTCTGTTTGTGTGAGCCACAGCAGTTGGGACTTATGACATCCTCCATTGGTAAGTGCAAGGTGTACATAAGTCAGACGTTTATAACTTGAGTATTGCTTGTTCCTAATATTCCTTCCAGATAGGGCTTTTTAAGGTAATAAATGACTTTCTCTAAGTATAGTACCTCAATGTAGTAATTTTAAGTGTTTGTTACCATCAACCTCATTGCCATTAATATCAGCAACACCATATTTGTGATTTATTAATCATGTAAAAAAATCTCAAGCAACTCAATGAGAAGCAGAGCTCATAATAACCTTTAGTCTTTCCAAGAAAATCTGTACCTAAAAGAATTTTACAAGTTTGCATGGCCTTCTTAATATCCTTCATTTACTGAGCATTTAGTACATTTAGCTATTTGCAATGCCAAAGCAGTAGAACCACCATTCGAATAAAGAGGTCTAATCACAATCGCAACTCACAAGTTTCATATAAATACCACCACAGGCTTCTTTTAATTCATTATTAATTCTAGCTAAAAGTATCAAGCATGACTATTTTTCTTATTTTATGTCTAAAAGAATAAACACTTCAAATTTCTTGATCTACACACCTGACTAATTTGTTCACCAAATCCAGTGGTGGTATAGTTAGGAAAAATAAATTATATTCTAAAAAACAAAATTGTAAGTTATAAATGTAATGACTGTGCAGCCCTCACACTGTTTGTGGGGCTTTTTATTAAGTTACAACTTCCTGCTAATCTTTCAAAAAGGAAAAAATAAAAGTGGAGATTTTATACACTGGCAAGTTTGGGAGATACAAAGATGCCAGTCATGAAAGCCAGCGGGGAATCCAAAACTCAATGCAACGCATTAAAATGTTAATGAAAATCAAGTGTAATAAGGCTGACATTTACAGGTCGCTGAATACACCAGTTTCGCTACTTTTTCAAAGGTAGCGCAGAATAGGGACAGGAAAACTTCACAGTCAGCCAGAACCAGGTCTGGATCATGGTGCTACTCCTTACTAACAGGTGGACTTCGGCCAGGGTCTCAGTTTGCTCATTTTTAAAGTGAAAATTATGATGCCCAGCTGTTTTACAGGGAGAAGGGGAGAGTAAGAGTGAAAGAGAAAGAGAGAAACAGAGACAAAGAGAGACTAGTATAGTGGCTAACACACATTAAGTGTATAATAGAGGACAGTGCCTATCACCATCTTCATCATTTCAATGTACTCATGCTACCTTTTACTGCCATTATCAACCTAACTGTAAGTACAGCGATTTTACTGTTAAGCAGTTTCTAGAACTAATGACTCAAATGGTTATTTGTGGGTTTAAATATATGTTTTCTGAAGCAAACTGATTCTTTGGTCTGGGCCCTATCACAATGGTAGAGAAATCAACAATGAAAGGACAAAAAAAAGCAAAAAGAAAAAGGAAACCCCATTCTTTAATATATTTTGGCTATAATATTGTGGAATTATCTAGAATATTTATATAATGAGTTGCACTCAAATTTTGGAATAATATGAAAGACTGGCATTGAATAATAATATTTATATTTTTTGTCCTTTTCCCCTAGAATTCTAACTACAACAATGTCCCCATGAGTCAAGACTAGAGTTGTTTTAAGTAAATATATAAAATAAAGTTATTCTTCAGTAAATATATAAAATAGAAAGAGTTGATTTGATTATAAACCCACAAAAAATTATGAATGTCTTAACTTTGGACATAATTATACTCTGACAGAATTGGCATAGCAGAGCAAGAACAAAAAAGCAGATGAGCAATTCTTCACATTCTATCACCCAAAGCAATTCTGTACTGGAAAGTCCTCTATTTTTATACTGAGTTTTATTCTTTTGGTCAGTTTCTCTGAAGAAAAAAATAAAAGTGATATTTGGCATTCCTCCTGCCAAGTGGAGGAACAGGAAGAAAGTAATATTATATAATTAAAAGCTTAGCTATTCAAAAGAGTTTCTTTCCTGAGATATATCTTTAACCTGAATTCATAAGTTAATAGGAAGGTGTTCCCAATGATGCTCTTTTATTTATTTATTTATTTATTTAGTGTTTTTTTTTTTGTTTTTTTTTTTTGTTAAAGTGCCTCAAGCTGTCACCCTGGGTAGAGTGCCGTGGCATCACAGCTCACAGCAACCTCCAATTCCTGGGCTTAAGCGAGTCTCCTGCCTCCGCCTCCCAAGTAGCTGGGACTACAGGCGCCCGCCACAACGCCCGGCCATTTCTTGGTTGCAGCCGTCATTGTTGTTTGGCAGGTCCGGGCTGGATTCGGTCAGCTCAGGTGTACGTGGCTGGCGCCTTAGCCCGTTGAGCCACAGGCGCTGAGCCGATGCTCTTTTATAATATGCAAAATTCAACTACTTAACTCCTTTTGTTTGCATGTAAAATAGAATTTGCCTTATAACAGATCCTGCAATGGCTATGACATTCCTGGATAGTTTAACAAATGACAAAAATTACAAGACCAAAGAGAACACTTTGTCAACCCCAGGTCAGTTAAACAAATTTAAATAGCAGGACTGTTACACATTTTAGGGCCATAGTAGGTGTTTTTCCTACTTCCCTATTTTGTATGTAATCACAGGGTGATTTATATATAATTAATTGACTATTTACTATAAAACATGCATGGTGCTGTGATTTAAGTAATTATTTCATTTAATTGCCAAAACAACATTTACAGGTAGGGACTACTATTATTATTTATTTTACAGAGGATACCAAAGTTTCGAAAGGTTAAGTAACTTCTCATGAACACACACATACCTCGTGAGGAAATAAGCCGGGATTCATATCAGTATCGGTCGATTTTCGAAGACTGCTCTTTTAACCAGTAACCACACTGACTTCCATGGATGCTATACATCAAAAGAATTTTTACTGGCTCAGCGCCTGTGGCTCAACGGGGCTAAGGTGCCAGCCACATACACCTGAGCTGGCAGGTTCGAATCCAGCCTAGGCCCTCCAAAAAACAATGACGGCTGCCACCAAAAAAAAATGGCCAGGCGTTGTGGCGGGCACCTGTAGTCCCAGCTACTTGGGAGGCAGAGGCAGGAGACTCGCTTGAGCCCAGGAATTGGAGGTTGCTGTGAGCTGTGATGCCACAGCACTCTATCTAGGGTGACAGCTTGAGGCTCTGTCTCAAAAAAAAAAGAATTTTTACTGTGGATGTAGGCAGGGTACTCCTGTTATATCTAATTAAATTTCTTAAGAGTGAAAGTACTCAGGATATTGTAAGTTACAAGGAACTAACGGCCATGTAATTTCCTTGACCTCTTCTAGAGAGGGGGAACCTGCAGCTCCAAGGGCAGTATGGCCTTCTAGGTCCTTATGTGCAGATTTTGACTGAATCTAAATTTTACAAAACAAATGCTGAGAAAGATGAAGCTTTTCTTGCTTCCTTTGGTGCTTAAAAAAGAACAATCTTGAAATTCGAAGGCCACAAGTTTCCTACTCCATTGGGCTCATATTATTCTAATTTTGAATGAATTCAGGCAGTGTCTGGGCATACAAATTATATGCCAGAGAGGCAAAATCGATGATAAAATCTACTCTGTTCCTAAATTTCTGTAAACACACACACACACACAAACCCCCCAACACATATAACTTATTGTACACACATTTTCTTATATACACGTCTACTTTACAAAGATTTATAAAACTCTGCGATTATTTGCACAAATTAATAAAAATGATTCCTTTCATTTCTTTCCAGTGGAGTCACATTATACAAACATTTAACTCATCTAAATTCAACTACAGTGGAACCTCCACAGTCAACCACTTCCCTATATTGTCTACCTCCTTACATCAACCTAATTTTCATAGACCAGACATGTACCACACGCACATATCCGTACAGTAGACCCACTTCCTTATGTTGACCATCTCTGTGTGCTGACCAGTTTATTAAAGTCCCTTGAGTGGTCAACTCATAGATGTTCCACCATATATTCATTTGAAAAAAACATTTAAAAGAAAAATTGAGTCAAAAACCAACAATTAAGGCAGACAGATGATGGCCCCATTGCCCTCCATACACCGGCCCTGATTGACCTGATCTATGACATGTCAGATTTGACACTACTCTTCCCTTAGCTGGTCTCAGTGCCCTGAAGTGTCTCACAGTTTGAGCATCTCCCCGGGCCAAGACTTGGTGGGTATTGTGTTTAAACAGACATATTTCTCATCCGATACGAAATGTCACAACCAGCTTCATCTGAGATCCCATCAAAGAAACAGCAACATGGTGCGATGCTTTGATGGACTGACCAAATCCATCAAAGGCACGATGGTCTCTACAGTGGAAAGTGCCTGAGGTATTTCCAAACACAATTCTGTCCTTTCCCCTGACTTTACAATCTATACCTAGTTTAATTGTGAGTCATCTATCTTTATTTCAAAGAAAATGACTAAAATACTGAATCATGCCTTTGATAGGTTCATCTAGACACGAATAAATTATTTTCTTACCGTTGTTGTCACTTTCTAAAAACTAACAAAAAAAAATTGGATGAAGGAGATAGATGTAGAAAGGTCTAGGGAGGAAAACTAGTTTAAGTGAACTAAGTTTTCAAAGTTAAGAGGAATTTCCACGTAAATAAAGAGCTCAGCAACATTCTCAGCAGAGCAATTCCGTAATGGTACAGAAAAGGGACTGAGACACAGCTGAGCACGTTCGAAAAGCCACAGGAAGTTTTGTATGTGTAGAGTGTCAAGTGGGTAACAGAAGTAGAGAGAGTTAAAAGTAGAAAGGTAGAGAAAACCCACACCAGGAAGGCTCCTCAACAGCATAACAAGGAAACAGCAAGGCTTTGAATGAATTTAAGCAGGGAGTTTATATTGGTAGGTTAGACTGGTCAGTTCTCTTCCTTTAGCAGGAAGTGCTGGGAATGCCGGACTGAACGGCATGGTCCAATGCCCATGTCATCTTGTGTTGAGATTATTTTTACCCAGAACTATAGATACATGAAGAGAGAGAGAGAAAGAACACTGCAAAGTCTTCTTCATAACAGAGTTGCGAGGCTGAAGGCCAAAGTCTTTAACTGTTTTTATCAAAGCAAGAAGGGCCTGAAGGAGGTATCTGAAAGAGGGGAACTGAGGGTAGAAACTAAAAAGACAAAAAAAAAATGGGAACAAAGTACCTCAGATCAAAATGGTTAGATGAGAGTACAATGGAATGGAATAAATAAAGTGAATGGAATAAATAAAATATTTTCCATTTGACTGAAAGGAGAAATTACTGTAGTAGACAAATTATTCCAAGGTTATGACCAATGTGCGTGGCTCTACTGGTTCCAATACAGATAACTTTTGCAGTAAACTTTCTCTGCAGTAGACTGTAATGTTGAGCTATCGTGTCCTCAAATACAAAATGGAAATTTTCATAAATAATCATTTAAATATACTCTCCCCTAATATAGGCTTGAACAGATACTGAGAAATGCTGAATTTTTTTCTCATAATACTTTAGCCACAAGAACAAGTTAAAAAGCAATCATTACAAAGAGGGAGGGATTACATTCATTACAAATTCATCTGGGTCTAACAAAATCACATGACTTTACTTCTTTTTACTGGACTCATTCAAACCCTTTTCAAATTTTTGAGAATTACGACCTGATATGTACTAATAAGCACATCCAAAATAAGAAAATAAAATGAACAAGTAGCCAGCAATTGTAATGAATATTAATAAATAAGTTCAAAATTAACCAATGTTTTTAGTTTGATAGTTTTTCATTAAACGCCTGGGCTAGTGTAAAGATATCAATATATGTGATTTTCATATGCACACCTGTAATCAAAATATTCTCGTCTAAAACTGTTCTAGTCCATATGATAAAATTAAGTTCTTCATGGTTTGACCCAAAGTGCATCACCAGTAAGAAATACCGGTCTCAATTTCATTGCATGAGAATGTATTATTTTACTTTTCAGGCATTTTCTTTTGATTTCAGACAACAGAGCATTGGGCAATCTCTCAAAAGGTTTACTTGTTTTGTGCATCTGTAAGTTTATATGTTTTATATAAACTTTATATATATGCACACAGATATTACATGCATATAAAGATTATGTGTGCATATGTGTACATATATATACTAATTAATAACCTAATAAAATAAGTTGTGTTTTCATCTTAGACTGTATGTGTGAGTATGTAGGTGTGAGAGAGTGTGAGTGTGTGTGTGGAGCATAAGAACAGGGCTCCATGCTGACCATTCAAAGGTACTGCAAAGATGCAAACAATCACCTCAAAATCAAAGTTTGTCTATAGTCTCTGGAAAAAAGTTTAAAGTTTTTATTTCTAACAAAGATTGAGATTGTCATATGAGGATTATCTATGAAATTTGAATACTGGATATTTTATGTACTAAACAGAAGTAAAATGTCTAATAAAATAGTCTTTAATCAAAAGCTGGTTAATCCATAACTGCCTTGTTTTAGCAAAAATAGTATTCATTTTCCCCTCAATTCTGGAAGTTTTCTACCCAGGTTACAAGACTACAGATTACACATCATTAAAAAGAAAAAAAAAAAAAAAGAAAACCAGTAAGTCAAAAAGGTAAGTTACATACTCAACCACTTGGTTAGGTATTTTATAGATTTTTTTTTTTAATTACAAAAGATTAATTCCTACTTTCAAGGATCTTTCAATGGAGCCAGGAATTTTTTTTTTTAAAGCTGATTTGCATGAAGCAAAAGGCAATAATGAGTGCTAACTGGGTGATACTGATTTTGAGTGTGATAAAAAAATACAGAAGAAAGAAATATATCAAAGCTAAAATTAGTTAAAACCTCTTGAATGAGGCAGAGTTTATTTTAAATCAGTACAGGAGATTAGCACAAGAGCACAAAAGCAGGGGCTATGAGCAGGCACACACAATAAGTGGAAAAGTTTTACTTGGCAAATCTAGCAGGTACAGTATTTGATGAATACGGAGCAATTAATTTGAGCATCAGAGTTTGGAGGCCTTGGGAAGGAGCTAAGAGTTTATATT
This sequence comes from Perodicticus potto, assembly GCA_963574655.1. Lineage (NCBI taxonomy): Eukaryota > Metazoa > Chordata > Mammalia > Primates > Lorisidae > Perodicticus > Perodicticus potto. Next base: position 7,518 of record CAUYRH010108579.1, read on the forward strand.
TGATGAAGTGGACACTATATAAAGCCAAAGAAGAATTTTAAATAGGACTATAAAATACTAAGAGGGGTATTTTAAACCTGAGTCTGGCAGCGTAAGATAGGGTTTCTTGGTAGCAGAGTAGGAATCGTGGCAGGGAAATAAGTTAAGAGGCTCCAATCTAGACCCAAGGAATGGAGGCCTATGGCCTTCCTGTTGGCTGTACAGAAAGTGATGGAAATTTCTGCAGGAAAGAAAAAGATGAGGGAAGGGTGACAGCATACTCCTCATGAAACCAGCAGAGCTCACTTTGGAAGACTGAAAACCCCTATTATTGCATTTACCGACGTGGGAAGTCACCTTGCTCTTGTGAGTCCGTTGCCTCGTCCCAGACTGTGAAGTGTTGTATGAAGACCGAGACAACAGCCCCCATATTTTAGAAAGAAGGCAAGGTACTGAAGGTGAGATTTCTTACCTAAGGAAGCACAGGGAGCTCAACTTTTCTGTACTTCCTTTCTTTCACCCTTTCAATGGAAACCTCCTGCTGTTACCACAGAGGATTTTTTTTTTTAAACTCTTAGATCTCTGCTCTGGCCAACTAACCACCAGGCCAAGAGCTGCCTCCCTTCTAATCTATGTGTTATGACAGTGCTGACGGATGACTGTTACGAATAGACAACTGCGAAAACACAGAAGTAAAGGGAACGTGCACTCACACAGGCCTGACTGTAAGAACAACTGTGACTACCTTTTCTAAAACAAAAGGGAAAACAAGGCACAGTATAATGTTCCTACCCACTATCCTCCTGCATTTAAGTAATTCGAAAATTATTTTTAAACTGTCAGAAGAAAGGAAGGAAAATGGTTTCAGGTAGGCTACTAAACCTAGAGGGAAAAAACCTATTAGCCAAAGAAAATTTAATACTTTCAGTAAAACTAAAGACACATTTGAATATGTCATATTCTCTCTCTCCAGGTATGTGTATCTGTATATGTGCTATTTTTCTGTCCCCTGTCTGTTCCTTAGAACACAATCAGTCTTTCTTTGGAAAGAATGTTTTTTTCTTTATTCCTAAACCAACACAGGATCAAAGAGAATTTGGAAAACTGAAGTGAAAGGCCCAATCCAGAAACTATTTTTATTTAGGCTATGTTACACTCAAACAGTGAGTCATGGTCATTGTTAAATTGAAAGAAAATAATAACTTTCTGAGGTTATAAAAAGCTAATGGAAACTCAAGGTAAAAAGACTAGAATTTCTTGGTAAGACTGGGTATACATGGTTTTCTACAGAGTAGAAATTTCCATTACACTGGGTACGTTTGAGCTTTGCAACAAACGTGAAATATCAACTTCATTCTAATATCCGCAAGCGTTTCAGGAGGCATCCTGGTCTACCTTCGGTTTCCAACCCCAGGAAAAGATTTAGAATGAACGATTTAAGTACAGAGAGAGGTAAAAGTAATTATGTTATATTGATATTTCTCTAACAATAGTTTAGAATCACACTCCTCTATAAAAGCTTGGGTCTATTTTCGACTAGGTATGGGAAGTTCATTTTTCTTCTCCAAGAATTTGGCAGTAAAAATATAATTCTCTAATTGAGAGATAATCAATCTCAGTATCCAAAGACGGTAGACAGAGTCAGAGATTTGAAGGAGCAGAATGGCTCTTGACATCCTTAAGAATAGAATGTAACCTTGTTTGGAAGTGTTAACATATCTACAAGGTCAGAGAGAAAGTTCTAAGCACCCAAGAATTTGGAAAGTGAGGGTTGGGACTGGATGAATAGTGGAAAGAGGCAGCAAAGCAGACTTGGTCGAAATGACCAAAGGCCTGTGTACAAACGTCAAAGCCATCCTTACTGTTGTTAGTGCATTAACTTTGTACATCATGTTTATACAACTCCCTCGTGTACAAACAGCAAAGCCATCCTTAATGTTGTTAGCGCATTAACTTTGTACATGTTTATATAACTCCCTTATTCTACTATCAACCTTGCCATAACCTTTAGGATAATTATTTGGCTTTCCACATCAATATACCTACAGGAAGAGAAAATATTTTCCTTGCTCTAAGAACTTTCACTATTCTAAACTTTGGAATAATTGTTCTTCATTTTAAAAATAATATTTGTATATTTTAGTTGAAGAAATTAGCCTCTGGAACTTAGACGAAGCAAATTTACCACAGACAGATGAATTTGCCTCTTCTGTGCTGGTCAAATCAGATTTACAAGCCCATATGCTCTCCGATAACCAACTTAATAAGTATTCTCCAGTAAGGCCATTTGACAGTCTTTCCTCCAAAGAAAGTACACTACCGTCCCTGTCAGTTCTCAGTTCAAACACTATTTCCTGGCACAGATTTTTTTTTTCTAACCATTCTGTCTAAATTAACCCATCACAGTCACTGTCTGTTACATTATACTGATGCATTTTCTTCACGTACCATCTGAAATCTATTGAACTATTTATTTGCTTATCATCTATCTCCATCCTCTAGACTACAAGTTCTATGAGAGTAGAGACTTTCTATCATGCTAGTCAATATATTCCCACTGCCTAGAACTATAAACGTAGTTTAATGTCAAATGAACGTAAGATAGAAGTCTGCCTGGTGTTTATAAGTATCATAAGCAATGCAACAGTGAGGAAAAATAGAACCGTACTCATTGCACAATCTTGAAAGAAGGAAGAAGAGATAATCAAGTGATAATTTTGACCAGAAAGGAATACGTAAAATTTAAAAAGTGGTTTTAACTTACTACAATTTAGTAGTATAATAAAATTTCCCAAGTGCTGAGGAATAAAGTGGAAGTAGAGGCTCAAAATATTTAGCCAAACCTGAATTTAAGGTTGTTCAGGGTCTAGTTCATGGTAGATTTTCTGCAAGTATTTGTTGAATGTTGGAGGAATGAACTTCACTGGCCTATTGGAGCCTGTCAGTTCCATGTCAACTAAACATTATCAAAATATAGTAGAACCTCTGTTAAGTTGACCACCCAAGGGACTCTAACAAACTGGTCAGCATGTGGAGGGAGTCAACGTCAGGAACTAGGCCTTCTGTATTGATAACGTACTCCTGTTCATAAGCTTTTGCTTTTGTTTTTATCCTAGTAAATAGAAAATAAGAAACATAATCAAATAAAAAGCAGAAAGGAAGGTGTTAATCCATATCTAAAATCTATTTAGAAATTTTCCTTTGATTTTTGACTTTATTTCGCAGTAAATTTATCCAAATTTTGTGGAAGACAGATCATATCCAGTAGGACCTCAATAGCTGACCACCTTGCTCCATTAACCTCCTCTTAATTTGACCTAAGTTTCATAGACCAGACATGAACCACATGTACGTTATCAGTACAGTAGGCCTAGTTCCTGACGTTGACTCCCTCCACGTGCTGACCAGTTTGTTAGAGTCCCTTGGGTGGTCAGCTTAACAGAGGTTCTACTATATTTTGATAATGCTTAGTTGACATGGAACTGACAGACTCTAATAGGCCAATGAAGTTCATTCCTCCAACATTCAACAAATACTTGCAGAAAATCTACCATGTACCAGACACTGAACAATTATCCTGGAATTTAACTAGGGACAAACTGGGCATCCCTACATGCCTTATAGTGTTTATAACCTACAGGATTGCCGTAAGAAAAAAATAAATTATCTATAACTCAGTTATTGTGCCCTACTTAACAAAACCCAATCAGAATGTCATTGCTGAGCAATTAACATCTGAAATTTCCAAACAAATCTTTAAAATCACAGTATGTTATGTTATTGAGTATATTTACCTCAACATTATGATGGCAAGAAAGAAAAAAATGAGTAATAGAAAAAGACTTGAGGGTGTGAAGACTCGGTTTCTGAACTGGCTCTTCTATCAATCATTGGGTAGTACTGGGCAAATCATGAAATTATGTAGACTTTTCCTTGACAAGATGACAGACTGGAGGACATAATCTCTAAAATTTCATCTAGACGCTTGCATGGTCCTTTGATTTATTTTATTAACATATCGCATTTATCTATAAACAGAAATAAAATGGGGACATACAACAAAATATGGTGTTGTGTGAGTACACAGATTTCTCCAAGCCTTTACTTATCATTCAGTTTTGAAAAATTATTGTAAGTAAATTTTATAAAGGATGATTGTTTCTCACCATGAGAGCTTTAATTGAGAATTCAAACCTTTGGACAGGCATAGAATTCATGTTCAGCTATTTAAAATTTAGTCTTTAGAAGTTGTAAATCAGAATCACCTTAAATACCTAATTTTTCCATTTCCATCAGTTTGTTGTTATAGGATTAGTATAAATGCTGAATTGGTGTCATTTGTGTTTAAACCAAACATTGATTTATTTGTGGAAAAAAATAACAAGTGGTTGAATATTGCAAAATTAAATAAAAACATTTTAGTGAAAACTCTAAATCTTTACGAATATTTAGTGAAATTTTGATATATTCTGAAAGGTTACTTTTTATCTAATAGCCTGCTTTCCTAAGAAAGAACTGCATGAAAAAAATACAGAGTGAGCAGTTTTTTGTTTTGTTCTGTTTTGTTTTGATCAATTTCAAATTCACTTATTAGAAACCCATGAATAAATCAATTATATGGATAACAATGTTAAATAATGCTATGCATTTTTAAAAAGTGATCCTAGAACACTTAAGTGATTTGTGGTTGGATACACACAAACACATAAACACTACTAAAATGACCGGGAATGCTTCTTGATGTAAAGAAAACATATGATTCCTTAAATTAATAAGTCCATTCAAATCTACTTTATCTCCAAAATTAAGCAATAATAGATGAGTTATAGATTTCTTTTTCACTGTGTTGTTGAATTTAAAACATTTTCTCCCATTTTTCTTGGCATTTTTCTTTCTTGTTTGGGCGAGAATTACAAACAGGAAAGCAGGACGGTGAAGAATTTTTAAATACTGGGTAAAACAAGTTATCTAAGCTTCTTTAAATTTAAAATAAGAAGTTTTCCTAGTTATCAATTCACTGCTTTTAATTTTAAAAGGAACCATTAGAACATTCTTTTCCCATTGTCTACCCAATTCTTTTCCCAAGGATAATAAAATTTTAATTTAACAGGATACAGAGATGAATAAATCCTTGGTTTGTCCCACAATAGCTGGTGTTTTTATCACACTAGAAAGAAGATGACCTTGCACTTAGAAATAGTGAAAATAAGGCTGGGTGCAGTGGCTCACATCTGTAATACTAGCGCTCTGGGAAGTGGAGGGAAGGATGGCTTGAGGTCAGGAGTTCCAGATCAGCCTGAGTAAGAGTAAGACCTGCTCTCTGTAAAATATAGAAAAATTAGCCAGGCGTCATGGTGGCTAGCTGTAGTCCCAGCTACTCAGGAATCTGAGGCAGGAGGATTGCTTGAGTCCAATAGTTTGAGGTTGCGGTGAACTCTCAACCTATGATGACACCATTGCATGGCGCAGTCTATCCAGGGCAACAGAGTGAGACTCTGTCTCAAAAAAAGAAAAAAAAAAAAAAGTAAAGAAGGAAAAGAAAAGAGAAAAAGAAAGTGAAAAGTAGATTCTACACACTCAGTAAAAGATTTTAGGTGGGAAGTTCAACATAGTGTATGTAGCTATTTAAATTATAAAAACTCCTTGTTTTAAACATGTTTTCCTTTTCAAGAGTGATAATTACTACTTAGAAAGTGATATGTAACCGAGAAATTGTAAGAAAATTCTGGAAAAATACAGACGTAAGTGAACTAAGATCAATTTTAGAAAGTACCATTTTAAGTTATTTCAATTCTATACATTTACAGAGTTTATATTTAATAAACCCCTACTGCTCAGGTGGCAGAAACCTAGAAATAATAGTGTTTTTGTAGCAGACCAACGCTCCCATTGGACCAATCAGGAATTATTTTTTGGAAGAAATTTTAACAATTGGGTAGGTATGTAAGTGTACCATTAAAGTAGGGCAAATCTATGAATAAAATACATTTTAAAGATAAGTAACATTACCAAATTATTATTAATATTTGCACCATTCTTCATTTGACTCGTCATAAGTAATGACTAGCATCAATGGCTTAAGAGAAAAATTATAAAAGAAAAAGCTAAAATTATGCACGTAATTTCTATTAACATGTTTTTTCCTTCTTCCTTAAGATTTCTCTTCTGATTTTAATAGTGAAATAAAGGGTCCACTGTGATCACAGTTTGAGAGCTACTAACATTGCCCACATAGTTCCTATAAGGCAGAACAAAAAAGTTCAGGGGGAACTATATTTTCATATGGGCACTCTGCCAAAGTTAAGCAGTTTTAAGTAAATCACAGAACATTTTGTGGGTCTCACATGCAAGTAGTGGGACAGTTGAGGTACCAGAAGCCTATAATTTTTAGATACCTTCAAATTCTAACTCTAAAAACTTAAATACTCATTAAAAATTAACTATAGATTTATCTCCTTACAAGGAATTGATTAAACAAGCATTTAAGGTATAGGAAAGTAAATAGCATGAAATGGTACTTAAGACTTTGAATACATGGATCACGAAAAGGTCTGAAATACTGAAGTACCATTCTCTGCTTTATGAACAAGTTATTTTTAAACATAGAAAAGAATATTTAGCTCACTTTTTTCCATTATCAATTCTTTTGCGACAACCTAAACAAAAAAAGAATTCAAACCCTCTAATTTTATTCTCTAATAAAAGAGAATCGCAATTTGGCAATTATTTTAAGCTTAAAACAACAGAGAATGAGTGAGGAAGGTATATTTTAACTAATCCTAGCCACACAGGACGAGGAAGCTTTTAAGAACTTAAGTGTTCCATGACAGAATCAGTCGTTTCATGAAGCCCTGCCATCTTGATTGAAGACTTGTTCAAGTAAAGACCAAATAAAGAACTAATTATGGGGGATACTGTAAAGGGTCAACTTTCTTGTTTCCTCTAATTAACACTCGCTTACTGTTGAGGACTCAGCTTAAACACAGCATTGTCCAGATACAGTCTCTTTGAGGACACAGCTTGATTTTGATATGCCACTTTGATTTGGATGTCTGCGCCCCAAGACCATGCCCAACATATGTTTAAACAACAACAACAATGTAACACATTTAACAATGTAGTGCAGACCCGATAGCCTGTGCGTGCTCCTGAAAGCCCCATCCTGTGCCAGAGCTTGGGAGAAGCCAAGGTGGTACCAGGGAAGGACTGAGGCAGCCAAGCTAGCAGAGTGGCAGTTGGGGGCTTTGGAGACCGGCTGGCAACCAGTAAGGGAAGCACTTTTAAAGTCACTAATGTGTACCTGCTGAATGTCAGCTTTGCCTTCTGGAAACATTTGTCAGAGGGTCCCATAATTTATAGATATTCTTTTGTCTCCTAACTAAACAGACTGTATCTGTATCTAAATCAGACTGTATCTCATTTTCCTTAACTGTGTATCCCAAGAGCTAGAACAGTGCCAGACACAAAGTAGCATATATGTATATATATTTTCATATATATATATATAGGAAATTTTATGTATCAATTTAAACCACTTTGGCAATTTAAGATCACATAATTCTGCCTTACAGTGCGTTTAGCTACTTAAAAACATCAAGGATGCAAAATAGTGCCCATGTAAATTTACCAGGTATTGAGGTTAAAATACTTTTGACTTCTTCAGAAAGTAAAGAATTTTTACTAACAGTATGGTTTGAATTGAGACCAATGAGACTCTCAAATTAAAATGTCATGCACAGTATTGTTCAGTGTAATTTTAAACATAACACACGTGAGAAACTCAAATCGCAAAATTATACGACATTGAGATTTCATGTTAAGTCAGCAGAAGGGCACGGAGTGGACCCATATCTCCTAAATCCTAAGCCCAAGCATTCCATGCTTTATTATACTGAAGGGTCATTAGAAACTTCTCTTTTCCATATCACTGGTTAAAAGAAAAAGTTAGGCATTTGCTATATTGTAGCCTGTCTTTTCCACCTCATTGGTTAAAAGAGAATTCTATGTTTGCTTTGATCCAAAGTTTACACATACAATGAACAGTCATCTGAAATATATCAATAGCAACTTAATTATAATGGTAATTATATTCTTTACACAGAACACCCATTGCTAGCATGGGGATTTTCAGTCATTAGTACGAGAACATAAAATTGCGTGATATATAGCTGTTTGAGAACTAAAACATTGTGCCCGCTATCTTCTAATCAATCCAAGATATTTCAGCTTAATATAGCTGTATTACAAAAGCTAGACTCATTAATGATGTTACTTGTAAAATGAAACAAGAGTTAGAAATTCACGACACTGTAGTGAAAGGCACCAGTGATCATTTCCATTACAGATCAACATTAGCAGGGAAAATACAGATGAGAATGAGAAAGTGCCCTTGTTTGGACCTGAGATGCAGAAGCTCAAGTTAAGTCTCAGAGAGAAAGGAAGACTTGTTTTATAAGACTATAATGAGAAGGGTGACTCCTCATCTATCCATTTAATGTTGCAATTCCTATAGCTATGATCCTAGATATAACAAAAATACTAAATTGTAGCAAAAAATGTGTGTAAAAGTCTTTGAAACACTTGAAATTTTCATTCCTGTTTTTATGCCTTCTCATTATTAAAAAAGAAAAAAAAACAAAGAATTGGACTTACAAAAAGACATACTGCAATAATAAATTTCAAAATGCAGAAAAAGAAAAATAAAGATGAGAAAATAAAATGAGCTAAATATAGGTCAAAGAACAACGTTATAGACCTAAAGTTTGGTACAATTGCTACAGCATCGTACTGTCTGGATCTATAAGAAAAGTGGTTTGAATTTTTATGATGTCCACTAGATAAAAAGAAATCAGTTGCCTAAGTATTAAAAAGCTTTTCCTGATATGCAAACCTGAGTAAAAATTTTCCTATGGGTCCTCATTAATTGAAAACTTAATTTTTTTTTTTTTTTTTGGTGCAGTTTTTGGCCAGGGCTGGGTTTGAACCCGCCACCTCCGGCATATGGGGCCAGTGCCCTACTCCTTTGAGCCACAGGCACCACCCTGAACACTTAATTTGATTTAGTGAACTCTATGTCTACAATAGCACAGACACTTCTTTTTAAATTCTTCAATGCAGACGAAGGACAGACAGCCCAAGCATGGTCTAGCAAAAGCAATTGTGTGATAGCCTAAGAATGGAATGTGAGGTAGCTCTCTCTGCTCATCAAGGGATAAAATACCTGCTTTAGGTATACGCAGACCTGGGATAATCAGGTATTAATATTCTATTTTGTGAGTGAGGTGTTAACAATAATAGCACAGAGTTCAGATATTATACTATTTGATAAGAATGCATAAAGCAGTGATTACCTATTGCTGATTAAATTTATTTAACAAATAATTTTATATTATTAATCAATATTTCAATAAATACTAATTGAGTACACACTGTGTGTCAGGCACCATCCCCTAGAAACAGAGAATGATATTGAGTTTAAAAAAAGAAAAAAAAACATATTAAAGACTAATAAATTATATTATTCTTATTTTTATTGCAGTTAAACCCGTACAAGGTAAACATTAATGTATTAAGGCCGCAGACAATATTTGCAAACTACTCCTGCTGTCTGCCGTGCATCTTTCATCAGCTAGCAAAAGTGTCCAATGAAGTAAAAATTTCTTCAAACTTAAGTAGAAATCAGAAATCTCCATGACTGGTATAAGAAATAGGTTCAAGAAATCTAGTTTCGATATTTGGCATCGAACACACAGAAAAGGGAGGGACAGAAAAGAGAGAGAGGAAAAAACCTGAATGATCCTAGTGCAATCAAAGATTATCCATCCTCCCATTTTAATTAAAAAAAACCATTAAGTTGTGTTAACATGTTCAAAGGCCGTCTTCCCATGTGCTTAACATCTAAATTTTTAAATTCTAACAGTAATAATTGTTAATTTCCAACCATAATCAAAGGACATGTGTTTTCTCCCATTTCTTAGCTGCACCAACCTTTTAAGTAATAGAATGAAAAACACCCTTTCTAGTAAATGTGATCTCAGAGAGAGGGTGTTTAACTCTGTCTGGCCTTAGACTGTTCTTAAAGAAAAGCACCATATTTCTTTTTAGATTATTCTTTAAGTTAAAGCACTAGGTGTCTAGGGGAAAAGTCTCATAGGTTAAATACCTATGTGAGCCAGAGAGATTTCAATTGTTCCTTGGCCACATGCTATGGATTATAAGCCAAGAATACGTGAATGAATCCGTACAAATACACACATCTCACTACCGCTGGGAAAGCTTTCAAAGTAAGCATACAAGTAATAGTCTTGCTTTTTCTATTGTTTGTCTAGGAGGGGGTGGAAGACATAGCCTGTCAGTTCAAGCAACCTTCTTAAGTGGTACCTTCATTATAGGTTTTTGCTAGAGCTTTCAAAATTGAACTACACACAAGGTTTATATTTGTGGTACATACAACAGAGTTTAGCCTCTCATGCTTAGCCTATTTCAATAACTGAGTTATGCACTAAGACAGACTCAGGTTTTAAATTATCAAGGTTAGAATCAATTACTTTCATAGCAATAGACAGATAAATATTAACCGAGATCTCTAAAGGCTAATTTCCTATTGTATTACTATAACCAAAGTTACCATTAAGTTCTCAGGATAACTTATCTGTCGAGTAAATAAACTTTCAAAAAAATCTAGGAAAGATAATCACGTTTACGAATATGCCAACTTCAATTTCAAGGTATACAAGGAGATCACAGAGGAAGGTAATAGAACTCAAAATTGTTTTTACTGTTACTTGAATGTAACTAAGAAAATCAAATCTTGATCTGTATATTACCAGATATATGTGAGGAAGAAAACAAGAAAAATAACTATATACATAGAAACACTGATACATTTCGTACTTCTGAAAAACAATAAGTCTGTGCCTCAGGAAAATATAACACTTCAGTTTTCTCAAGTTCAACCCCACAAGTCATGGTTATAATGGTAATTTATTTATATGGTATATATAATTTATAGGGTAACTATCACAAGATGCTCTCTGTAAGTATCATTGAAAGAATTAACTGTAAAGCAAATCAACAACAAATTCTTAATTTGTGCCTTTAAGAGCATCAAATACCAAAAATATATTCATATATTACACAATGTAGTTACCTAACAATTTGGACTCAGTATGATAATCCCTGTGATAATAACTATAAAATTGAAAAACGAATGGATGAAATAGAACATTTGCTTTTATTTTCTCAGTTTATGCGTTCTACTTAATTGCCAGAAGACATTATTATTTCTCTTCATTTAAATAATTTTCTGTGCTTATGTGAATTTTATTATTTTGTAATTATATCTTAAGTGCTATGATTTGCAAAATATACATAAGCATGTATTAAATATGGATAAAGTTTTAAAGAAAGGCTTGTTTCAGAAAAATAAAAATTCTATTAAGAACTGGATGCCATACATTCAATACATAATTCAATAATGATTTTATGAGATTATACTCCTGGTTCTCATATTTCTGTTACAATTTCACAGGCTGTTCTTACAGGGCCTACCCTCCCCATCACCCCTTACAACACCCTTTCTCTCTCTTTCCTATTTTTCTCTCTCACTCACACACACACACTCTTACAGAAGCACAGAAACAGGAAAGTTCTGTAAATAACAATTTCCTTCTCTCTATTATCAGCACATGTCCTACTAACGCTGTTAACTATTCCCATTATCGCTTCTGTGTAAATTAATCCTGAATCTTAACTAATTCTGACATCCAGACAAATGTTTTCAACTCTCTCCTAAATACCTGTGCTTCAGTCATAAGTAAACATATCCAAATCAGACCCTGTCTTACCAAAAATTTATGTCTAGTTATTGACTACGTACTAACAAGGCTAATAGGGTTTCTGTATGACTACAGTCTTATTTAATCCTTAGTTAGACTTGCTCTATGAGGTAACTAATATCCCTTTAAAACTGAAGAAAGTGCCCGCAGTACAGTGGATACGGCACCAGCCGCATACACAAAGGGTGGCGGGTTTGAACTGGGTGGCCCAGGCCAGCTGAACAACAATGACAACTGCAACAAAAAATAGCCGGGCGTTGTTGTGGGTGCCTGTAGCCTCATCTACGTGGAAGGCGGAGGCAAGAGGATCACTTGAGCCCAAGAGTTTCAGGTTGCCGTGAGCTATGACACCATGGCACTCTATGGAGGTTGACATAGAGTGAGACTTTGTCTCAAAAAACAAACTAACAACAACAACAAAACACCTGAGAAAACATGGCCTACCTTCTTACAGCAAATAATTGGCAAAATTTACATTGGGACTTGGCAAAACAGTCAATTCTTCCAGTGACACCCTATCCTCCCTATCCTAAGAAACCACATTGCCAGTTAATCAATTGCTGAAGATCAAAATTTCAGAGAAAACTTCTACTTTTTTCCAACCCCTCCATCAGTAATCAAGACTTACTAACTACCCAAAGGTGGCTTTTCTCAAGACAAAGTGGCTATTATCACAGGTGTGTAAGGCCTCAGAACTCATATTACACAATTAAAAAACACTTATCTGGGTCCTACACATAACTATGGAATAATAAATTACATGGTCCAGTTCTATTCACTCAGATATGGTTTTTCTTTCTTTTCTTTCTTTCTTTTTTTTTTTTTTTGTTTTTTTTTGCAGTTTTTAGCCTGGGCTGGGTATGAACCTGCCACCTCCAGCATATGGGGCTAGCGCCCTACTCCTTTGAGCCACAGGTGCCGCCCAGTTTTTCTTAATTATGTAAGTATGCTTAAATCTCTAGGAGTTCTTTTGTTTTTGTTTTTCTTTTCTTTGTTCCCTCTTCTCTCCTTCCCTTTCCTTTCTTTTTCGTTGTATTATTTTTTAAAGAGACATAGTCTCACTTTGATACCCACGTGGAGTCCAGGGCAAGATCAGAGCTCACTGCAGCCTCAAAGGCCTGGGCTCAAGCGACTCTCCTGCCTCAATCTCCTGACTAGTTACTACTACAGGAAGGCATTACCATAACCCAAATAACTTTTCTTATTTTTTTGTAGAGACAATGTCTTACTATGTTGCTCAGGCTGGTCTGAACTGGCCTCAAGCAATTCCCCCACCTTATCTTTTCAAAGCTGGGACTATAGATGTGAGCCACTGTAGTTGGCCTTTTGGGCTTTTTTCCGAGTTCCTCATGCTATTGCCCAGGCTGAAGTGCAGTGATTATTCACACCTGCTATCACAGCACCCAGCAGCATTGAACCTGACTTCTCACCTTGCATAGCTCTAGTTATTTTTATTGGAGAGAGACATTGTGTTTCACAGCATTTCATCTGCAGTGTTTAATGAGCTGGACATTGAAGCTATTTGGAGCTCATAAAGACCACACAATGCACTATGGAAATTTGTTGCAAGTTAGTTCCTTATTCACAACCTGTGTTCTTGTGAATGTGTACCAAATACTTAAGTTTGGAACAATTAGCCTACAAAGTCAGCCAATAAAAAAGGGGAAAAAAACATAAGCAATCCTCTAAGGTGATCAGATCTTATAAAGGTTGGTCACCCACTTAGTTTGTTTATAAGACTACAGGGGATTCTGTAACATTTTTTTTTCTTTTTTGCACTTTTTGGCCC
>CAUYRH010108582.1:0-34219 GCA_963574655.1 Perodicticus potto
TCAATGGGCTAAGGCGCCAGCCATGTACACCTGAGCTGGCGGGTTCGAATCCAGCCCGGCCTGCCAAACAACAATGACGGCTGCAACCAAAAAATGGCCGGGCATTGTGGCGGGCGCCTGTAGTCCCAGCTACTTGGGAGGCGGAGACAGGAGACTCACTTGAGCCCAGGAATTGGAGGTTGCTGTGAGCTGTGATGCTACAGCACTCTATCTGGGTGACAGCTTGAGGCTCTGTCTCAAAAAAATAAATAAATAAATAAAAAATAGAAATGATTGGGGCCACTATTGGCAATTAGTGGGCAGAGGCCATAGATGCTTTATGTCTCTCACCACACGGGACAGTTTAGCCCAACAAAGAATGGCTCTACATCCCACGTGATTCTTGTTTCTTTTTCTTTTTCTTTTTTTCTTCAGGCAGGTCTAGCTCTGTCACCTGGCTAGAATGCAGTGGTGTTATCATAGCTCACTGCAACCTCAAATTCTGCCTCAGCCTCCCAAGTCTCTGGGACTCCAGGCACACACCGCCATGCCCAACTAATTTTTCTAGTAGAGGCAAGTTCTCGCCCTTGTGCAGACTGGTCTCAAAGTAAACTCCTGGGCTCAAGCAGTCCTCCCATCTTGACCTTCCACAGTGCTAGAATCACAGACATGAGCCACAGCACGTGGCCTCCAACTTGATTCTTAAATGTTCTGCTAGATAGTCATGTGCTTAAAAAACAAAAAAACACTAGTTACCTGAGCCTAAAACCCAATTCCACTTTACATTTTAAATCAAGGTATTTGGGGGGTAGTTTTAATGTATCATGAATTTTCTAAGAACACCATATATGTAATAAGAGAAGATTCTACTATATTTTGTTCGAAACTTGATCAAGAATTGTACCTGTTGAAAATAATCTTATTATTGACAGCAGTGCTGCTGATGATACTGAGGTTACCAAGATAATTCTATTGTAAGTATTGATGACTTCACTGTTTGTTCTAATGTAGTTGTGCCCTGAGCATTTACACAATGAAATGCAAGCTTTATTATACATTGCTTTCCCTTTATTTGGGGTTTTTATTACATGGTTTATGTGAAGTCATATCTGGGACCCATATTACAGTTTGTCTTATTTCATCATCTTACTGTACCTTTTCAGAATAGTTCAGCTTGGAGGGAACAGCAGGAAGTAGTTTTTCCCAAAGTTAATAGAACACTGGGCAAGAATGAAGCAAATGTCTGGTTAAACAACCCTTTAAAATTGTCCAGGCCAAAATAATTCCAGCTGTGTTGGATGAAGTAGAACTTCAGGATCGAGCCCATTCCTTTGTGCTCTGACGTGGATTCAAAACCCTTTTCTAGGGAGGATACTGGCCTTGCCATGCCTACACATAGGCTGGACTTTTCACAGCATAGCTAGAGAGGTCTCCATCTATCTCTCCACATCCCAGGTTGGTATTGAGGGCCGAAGTCTGGCGTTCCTCATCACCCAGTATTCACTAAAAACTTGGCTAAGAGTTAAGAGTATTGCTTGGAGCATGTTTTAGAGCCACGCTGTCCAATCAGCTGCTATCATGGAAATTTTCTGTCTGTGCTGTCTAATCCATAGCCACTTGCCACCTGTGGCTATTTAAATTAATTTAAATTAGAAATTCAGTTCTTTTCAACATTAGCCACATTGCCAGTGCTCAATAGCCAGTAGAGGCTATTGTATTAGGCAGTGCAGATGTAGAGCCTTTGTGGTTTTTTAGAACAGTGTGGACCATGCTGTTCTAGAATCTAGGTTCAAGTCAGGGCAGTGTAGAGCTGGGTGCTTGACCTGTGTCATGGCAGTGCCCACCCCGACTGCTCTGACTGAGCTCTTGATTAGTAAGTGGTGACACTGTATAGTGCTTATTAACTCAATGTGTGCAAATGCTGTTACTGTCTCCACCTCACAGTTAAAGTTTGAATAATGTGCTCAGAGTCACACAGCTAATGAGTGGCAGAGCTGGGATTTGAACTCAGGCAGTGTGAGACAGAGGTCGCATCTCACCACCGTGCTGTGATGCCATTGTCTTAAAGTGAAAATCGTCTACCCCACGGACCCAACCACTGCATCTATTGAGGCAAGCTGAGGATGCTGTTGGAACAATTCTTCAGGAAGAGCCCTAAGGAGGAACTTTTGCTTCTTGCTACCACAAACAACTCCATTTCCGCTGAGCAGTGACTTTGCTTTTATTTTACATTCTCTAGGAACTGTATCATTAATCAGGTGGAATTCATCTTTCTCAGTGCATGCTGAAAAGCTTAATGCCAAATCTGGGTTCTACTAGAAGCAATTATAATATAAGTCATTAAATCTCATTCCTTGTTACATATATATCCTCACCTTTAGTGTTATTTTCCTGTTCTAAATGTTCACTATTCACGTATGCCGCCATTCTGTATTATTTAAGCCCCCTCGGGTTGTTTATGTAGATCGTGATGGGGGATGGATGGATAGACAGCTATTAGTATGAATTGACAGGACTACCACGAAGCTACTTGTTGATTTCTGGAACATAGCAGCAGAAAATGGCTTTCTGCAATCACAAACAATTACTTTATTGCCTCCTATTGGAAATGCAGTTATGGTTTCTGGCATACTTGAAAATGTCAAGTTTACCTTATTTGTATGTCTGTCTTTGTTTTTTGTTATTTTTTTTTTTTTTTTTTTTTTTTTTTGAGACAGAGCCTCAAGCTGTCACCCTGGATAGAGTGCTTTGGCATCACAGCTCACAGCACCCTCCAATTCCTGGGCTCAAGCGAGTCCCTTGCCTCCTCCTCCCAAGTAGCTGGGACTGCAGGCGCCCGCCACAACGCCTGGCCATTTTTGGGTTGCAGCCACCATTGTTGTTTGGCGGGCCTGGGCTGGATTCGAACTCGCCAGCTCCGGTGTACGTGGCTGGCGTCTTAGCCTCTTGAGCCACAGGCTCTGAGCCGTATGTCTGTCTTTGTTACAGATAAGGATTTAAGTTCAGCTGAATAAGCACATACTATTCTAAACTGGAAATCATATGTCCTAGGTTATTCTATTCTAGCATCCTAATGAATCATTTGAATGAAGCCTGAAAAATGAACATTAACGAGTTACTGTAATCATAGAATTTTAGAGAAGGGGGGCATTAGAAGGCATCTGGGTGAGGGGTGGGGAGACCAGAGATTGTGGCCCCACCATTAGGAAAGAGCAGGACTGGTGTTTGAATCCAAACATACTCCATTACTCCTCTTCCGTGCTGCCCCTGACTCACACTTCATTGCCTCTCACCCCAATGTACTGTTCTAAATCTTATTTTAAAATACAGGTGTCTGGTGCTAGATACATAACAATACACGTTTTTGCCATTGTGTTCTTTGTACTTTAATAGCCAAGCAAAATATGGATTGACTTTTTCAAGCTCATAGCATCATAAGCCAAGGATGTTTATCTATCTTTTTTTTTTTAAGAGGCAAAATCTCACTCTGTCACCCATGCTGGGGTACAATGGAACGATCATAGCTCGCTGCAGCTTCAATGCCTGGGCTCACATGATGCTCCACATCAGCCTCCCGAGTAGCTGGGACTACAGGGACATACCACCATGCCCAGCTAATCTTTTTTATTTTTTGTAGAGATGGGGTCTTACTATGTTGCCCAGGCTGGTCTCAAACTTCTGGCCTCAAGCAATCCTCCCACTTATGCCTCCCAAAGTGCTAGAATTACAGGCATGAGGCACCGTGCCCAGCAGTCTTTTGATAAACAATCTGTGTTGAGAAATTTTCCACTTCTGAAAACAAAATTCATAATCAAATAATGCACTCTCTCTATAAATCACCTTATACCATGGAAATGCTTTGAGGAAGCTAAGCAGAAGGCTCCAGAGTTTCCACAGCAGTCATGATGTTAACACATTTTTCCCTAGTTAGTCATAGTACTTTTCTTATTATAAGAGCAATTATTTCTTCAAACTCATTGTCTGCTGCATACTTTTGATTCAAGTTAGGAGACCAGTGGTTGCAAAAAACATTTGTAAACTTGAGCCCTGGGGTTATGAAATGCTTTGTTTGATAGTGTTTAACAAAACCTTGTTCACTGCCTGGTTCTCCAGCGTGCCAGAGATATCTTGAAGGTATTCTCTGAGCTCTTCAATATGTTTTCCTGTGTTTCCCATAGGATCTTTAGAAGCATCTCTGTAAAGGCACGAGACGTGTGAAGACAGAATAACACACACTCGGGATAAACTGTCATTGTTTCTGCTTAGGAATCACTCAATTGGAGGCATCTGATAAGTTCTTTCCTTTTTTCCATTAAGATTTATTATTGGGATCCTCATTAGTACAGTGGTGAGTAAAGGAAAAAGAAAAAGAATTACTGTTTTTTTGTTTTTAACCTGTATTTTTTTATGTCTGAATTAGTTGTAAAGACCAATTTAAAAATAAGTTCTGCCCTATGAAAATTTCAACTTGAAATGCATAATAGTAAATTTCCTGAGGATTTTTTTTAAAACAGATAAGTTACTTGCTGGAATCATTACAAATTAATGTGTACATATGTTATTTTATGAATGGATACATGTCAGAAAATTTCCATTGTTTTCCTCTCTTTCACAGTATTGCTTTATATGCATTTAAAATGTTATGATGTGCAACATCAACTGTACAGAGAGCTCATGTGTTTGTATGTGGCCCTCGGCCAAATTCCCTTTTTTTTGGAAGTTCAAGAATAATCACTAGCCTAATTATCCCACTTCACTATATCATAAGTTGCAGATATTTAGAAGTGTGCATTGCAAGGTTAGTTATTTCTTGCTATAATTTGGCTAGGATAGGGTTATTCTTCGCCATGATAAGAGTTATTCCTCTTCTTTGGGGATTAACTTCTGAATTTGAAGTCTCCGGGTCAGACTTGTCTGGGCTGCGTTTCACTGAAATTTCAGCCCCTAAGAAATAAAAATAGGTTTTGAAATAGTTTCTAGGCCACTGGCACAGAAAGCTGGCAAAAAGCGGTACCTTCCTTTGGGTAGTCTAGTTAGTACGGTTCCGCCAGCACAGTCTGTCCTTTTAGATTGTGATTCAAGTTTAGGAGAAAATAAAATGCAGGGACACCCAAACGTCACCCTGGTCCCCAAAGTGCTTTTGCATTCTTCCTCCAGAGCTTAGACTTGGATCATTCTTCTTCATTTTTATAGCTCCCCTGATTGGAAGGGGATCATATTTAATTAGGTATCAGTTCTATGTTTCACTTAATTGAACAATCCACCTTTATTTGTTATTTTAGATAAGCTCCAGTTCTGGATCTGACAATGGAGGCTGTAGTTATGCTGGAAAACATGTGGACTTGAGTAAACAGATTCCAGCTTGGCCTAGTAAGAGCCGAGTTTGGTCAAATAAGCTTTCCGAACCCCTGTTTTCATGTTTAGAACAAACAATAGCAACTTCAAAGACTTATCATAATTACTGAAAATAATGACTATCTTATTTCAGTGCTGTATTGTATCAGGCCCTATAAGGGTTGATGCTGTTATTACCCCCATAAAGAGAATGAGGCTTAAGAAGTTAAATATGTTTCCTAAAGTCATGGAGTGGAGTCATTTTTCAAACTAGATTCTGTCTAACTCACTCCAGTGGTTTTGTGCTTAAGCAATGTTATTCAGGTGCTTCTATGAAGCGAGACACCACATCTGAAAGAACATGGTTCCTTATAGGGACTCGGTGTATGTTAACTTCTCCTTACCTTGGCAGCTAAATTGGGTGTTTTATTGGTAGAACTGTATCTAGCTTTTTATGCTCAAAATAATTTACATACTATCACAAAATTTTTTATTTTCTGAGGAAGTTTTAAGAACTGCTTTGTTAGTTACAAACCCTGTTCGCGGTTTTAATAGTAATGGGTTTATAAGAGCCCATAAAACCTGCCAGGCATCACCTCATTAACTCTGGCAGTCCCTCCTCAATGCAGGAGCCTCTCAACCATCAAGAGGGCCCAGAGACCTCTCCAGGGACCGGAGAGGGAAATACGCAGACTCCTATCTCCATACGTAGAGCATGGAGGTATATACTTTTTAACCATTTGAAGTTTTGCAATGCCAAATCCACATCCCAGGAGACTCAAGAGGCTGATTTCAAATGCATTTCATGAAAAAAAATTGAGATATTGGTAGTCAAGTTTGCTAAGTTATTTTAAAAGTATTCCTCTAACAGAACTAACCTTAGAGCTAACACAGTAAATGAGAATTATGGACACTTATACTTTCTTTCTGGTTGAATTTTTTTCTGTTTAGGAAGCACAAAGGTGTTCACTCATGACTTTTGTATCCTTGATTATGTTGGTGCTCTAAGGGCCATGATGATATCATCTCACTTAATCACAAAAATGTTTTAACGGCTGAGCTCAGAAACCCACTGCTTATGATCCTCAGAAAATATGTCTTGGTCACAGAGGTGGGGATGCTCCACATCCTCAATCAACAAGCCTGCAGCCATTGCTCAGTCACCACTCTGGAATCCTCCTTGTGGAAAGTACCAGCTCCAATCCCCATTATAAAAGAACTCTGTCCTATCTTATTCCCCCTTTGACAAACTCTGCACCTTTTCAAGGCTTGCCCTGACCTAGCCTTAAGCTGCAGCTGAAAGAGAGACTTAAAGATAAGCAGGTGCCTTTTTCCCTGCCTCTGACTCAGAGAATGCCATACATAGAAGGTTCCTGGGCCTTCCACACCCTGAGATGGTGGTGTCCTTTTATAGACAAAATACCCATTCCGCCTAAGAATACAGATCCTATTAATCCCATAGGGTCATTCTTATTAGGAATTGTTCCAGTTCCCCTTTCTCCTGCTGATTGACATTCTTTATTTGTCCTTAGTGGGGTCCTAATTACTCAGCCAGCAAATAACTTAGGTTCATGGATGTACCATTGCTCAAGTAGCATTCCCTATTGTGAAATCAATATAGACAATTAACTAATTTCAATGTCAGCTTTAAAAAATACTTACATATATATGATTCTTTGGGGGTTATTTATTTTGGATAAAATAAGTTGTAATAGAGGGTTGACACAGTGCTTCTGAATTATAAGAATAGATATGAAAGAATGAGATGATATCCTCCACCTCCAGAACCCGTGGGGAAACACACACACATATACATATAGTCTTCCTGCTTCGCCAAGTGCCAGATTGATAAGAAAGTAAACATGGTGCTCCTTTTCACAGACACTCTCTGTTTTGTGACTGGGAGGCAGATTAATGTGTTGCTTAAAACATATGGGCCTTGGAGTGAGAGGCACCTGGGTTTGCATGTGGGCCTTGGAGTAAGAGGGACCTAGGTTTGCATGTGGGCCTTGGAGTGAGAGAGACCTCCAAGCCTGCATTATGATGGAGTGGCCTTGGGCAGATGACCTACCCTTCTCCCATAGCCTCAGGTTCATTATCTGTTAAATTGGAATAGTAGCAGTAACTGGAGGATCAAATGAGATGGTGTTTGTAAGATGCTCAATACAGGACTTGGTGTGCAGGAACTCTCAATAATTAGTATAATTATATGATTACTTCCTCTTTAGGAACCTAAAACTCTATCCAGCACTACATTAGAGAGCATTTATTTGCTGAAACACAGGCCAACTTCTGTTCTCACATAATTGGTCAGGCCCACAGGCACTGGCTGATTGGATTTCCAGATGGCTTCAGCTCTTTTTCGAAGTTTCATTAAATAATACTTTAATTATTAGCTCGACAGCACATTGAACACAATCCCTGCCAGTCTCCCTGACCCTCCCTTGCAGGAAGCCAAGGACTTTGAGGAGCTACTAGACCCTTTCTTAGTAGCTGAGAGCCGAGAAGAAGTTATACAAGCTTGTGCTCTCTAGTTCCATAGTTAGGATTTGACCTGGGCCTGGCGTATCTGTGCGCGGTACAAAACTGGATTTACCTTCCTCACCTTCAACAGAGAAGGAACCAGGCTTGGGAGCTTTGCAAGACCAGACAGAAGCTGAATCCAGGCTGTCTAACTTCCAAACCAGTTCTTTGTGTGCCTGAGCCTTAGAGGCCAAGGGAGGAGGGACACAGACGTCAGACTTGTGTCACAAAGCATCATCGCCAAAGCTCTGTAGTTAGAAGAAGCAGAGGGACCTGCCACTGCCCATCTCCTCCTGCCCAGCCTTGCCCTAAGGGCAGCCCAGGCACCTGCTGCCCTTCTGGCCTCCTGGATCATCAAGACAGAGCTCAAAGAACCATCCCTTCCTCTGCCTGGGCAGGGTGCCACCTCCACAAGGCAAATCACATCCATTTGATCTAGAACAAAAAGCTGCAGTGGTGTCTGAAATGACAACTCCCAGGCGGGTGATGTCATGCTGTTTTGTTTGTCTCCATGGACTGTGGGATCCAATTTCAGTTGTGAAGAAAATGGTCTGGGGAAAGAAGTTACTTCATTCGGAAAATTCCGAGAAACCATAAATACAGTTTGCAGCTGGTGAAAGCTCTCACACGCAGATAATGGCCTCTTCACCCCCACCCACTGGCCCTGCTTCTAAGAGCAGATGTATGTGTGCAAAGTTCTGGAAAGATCCAGAACAACCCTCCCCCCCGCCCCCCCCGTCCTCCCTGAGGAGATTCTCCATGACCCAGTGGCAGGTTGGCTGGGGACTCATCCTGATTCTCATCCTAATTGTCCCCTGCCCAGAGTCCATCCCTGGGGTATCCAACGCAATTGAGCCCACTTCCCTCTCATAAACGGTTGGCCTATATTTCTAAGTTTCTGCTAAAGCAAATTTAAATTAACATTTCGTTTTGTTGTTTTCATTTCTTATTCTCTTTCTAGTCTCGCATTTTCTTGTAAGTTCTTTTAATTTTCTTCCTCTTTTTTCTCTACAATCGGCAGAATGAGAAAAAAGCAGAAACTAATGGTAAATTCTATCATAATTTTCACAAGAACCCTAGAATACATAGTTCCCTGTCTAGATCTTCATCCCTGAGTCAGGAAGGAATAGTCACTGCTGGAAAAGACTGGGAGCAGACAGCGTAGATCCTGGGGCTGTTTTTCAAGATTGTTGCCCCTGGATTCCCTCACCCACCCTTTTTCAAAATAATCATTTAGGCCAGGTGCGGTGGCTCACGCCTGTAATCCTAGAGCAGGGGTTCTCAACCTGTGGGTCGCGACCCCTTTGGGGGTCGACCAACCCTTTCACAGGGGTCACCTAAGACCATCCTGCATATCAGATACTTACATTACGATTCATAACTGTAGCAAAATTACAGTTATGAAGTAGCAACGAAAATAATTTTATGAAACACGATTGTAAGAGGGACTTTACCCAACAAATGCAAGCAGTGTAACATGGTTTCTTGTACCCTCAATGAATCCCCAACAATAAAAAGAAAAAAAAAGAAAATAATTTTATGGTTGGGGGTCACCACAACATGAGGAACTGTATTAAAGGGTCGTGGCATTAGGAAGGTTGAGAACCACTGTCTTGGAGCTTTGGGAGGCCAAGGTGGGTGGACTGCCTGAGCTCAGAAGTTAAAGATCAGCCTGAGGAAGAGCAAGACTCTTGTCTCTAATAAAATTGCCAGGTTTGGTAGCAAGCACCTGTAGTCCCAGCTACTCCGGGAGGCTGAGGCAAGAGGGTCACTTGAGCCTGAAAGTTTGAGGTTGCTGTGAACTATGACATCATGGCATTCTGCAGAGGGCAACAAAGTGAGACTCTGTCTCTAATAATAATGATGATGATAATGATATAATGATATCATAATCATATGATGATAATGGTAAAATGATAATCTTTTAAAAGCAATGTAGCAAGATAACAGAATTTTGGAAGAAAGAAGGAAGTGTTCTTAGCCTAACTCCTTCGTCCTTTATGTCTTCCTGGTCCCAGGATCAGTTAGGTCGCTGAGCCCCACACTCTGTTTTGTTTGTTGAGGGAGGTTTGTTGTGTTTTTTGTTTGTTTTCCTTTTGAGTCAGGGTCTCACTCTGTCTTCCAGGCTAGAATGCAGTGGTGTGATCATGGCATCACTGCAACCTCAAATTCCTGGGTTCCAGCAATCCTCAGAGCTACTCTCTCCTGAAACTCTCCCACAACTTATTTCCAACCCAATTAGTCCCCAAAGTCATCGGGCCCCATGTCCCGAGAACACAAAGCCTCGTTACCCGGGCCTACATGTGCAGCTTGGGAGCCTGACCACTGTTGGGGAGGAAATCTTTTCCTTTAACCTCCTGAGTTCTTTTGGGGGTTGGCTGCGAATTAAACTGACAAAAGACAGATTACCAAAAACACAGATTTTTATTCAAATACATGTACATGTACTTAAGAGTCCACCCAAAAAATGTGACTTGGGTGGGGGCAGGTAGAATCTGGAGCTTATGTGCCATCTTAATAGGGGTTGAAGTGAGGCAGAGGGGTACCTCTGGGAAAACAAATGACTTAGGAAAAAGAAGAGAGGCATGATAGTATCATGACGACATCTGTTTTGGCAGTTTTTAATCCAGGTGCTGACTTGTGTTGACTTCTCTTTAGTGATTAGAGTCTATCTCTGGTTGTGAAACTCCTGGGGAAGAGGTTTATGATAGTTGAATTCTTTGGGGAGGCTTTACTTTTAGGAAGATAAAGGGAGGGCAAGAAAAGGAGCTGTTGATTCTCAAATGTCTTCAGCTCAAAATCGTCCTCAAGGCACCATGACATATTCTGGACCCCTTCACCAGGCAGGTCTCTAGACTCTCCCGCAGCCACTCCAGCCATGCTCTGGGTCCCAGCTGAGTGCCTGCATCTCTTCCGTGCCTGCCTTGACACTCAACCAGGTGTGGTCAGGCCCCCACCCACTGGTTCCCACAGCCACCCACGTGAGCCACAATGGGTGACACAACAAGTGTGCAGAGTTAGGATGGGAGCTTTGGGAAGGGGGCAGGAGTCAGTCTTCCCTACTTCTGAATCCCCCACACCTGACTCACTTCCTGGTATACCATGGGAGTTCAATAATTGTTTAAGGAACAAGCAGAGGACCCCACCAGTGTTCTTTATGAGGGCTTTCTGCCCCTCAGGCGAAGTGTGGAAGATGATATAAGAATACAAAGCCAAAGCTTTCTAAGAGGTCCTCGTGAACCCAGTGAGTCAAATCCTAAAGTGGCTTTTATCTTAATGGAATTTGACTTTATCTCAATATTACTTGACCAACAGGTGCCATCAGTTTGGATTTAGGAAATGTGGATTTTCTGGGTTTGGGGTTGCGAGTAGTTTTTCCTCGTCAGCCACTTAAATTCGCTAGTAGTCACATTAAAAGAGTAACAAGAAACAAGCAAACTTAATTTTTAACAGTGTATTTTATTTAACCCAGTATATCCAAAATAGTATCGTTTCAACATGTAATCAATGTTTAAAAATATTAATGAATTTTACATTTTTTTGGTACTAAATCTTTGAAATTTTACACTTTCAACACATCCCATTTTGGACTGGCCATATATCAAGTGCTCAGTGGCTACCTGTGACAAGTGACCACTATCCTGTTTAGGGCAGTTATAGACAATGTCATCTAAGTTAGCATTTCTGGAAGGCCCCTTTGACATATGACTCTAAGAGATGGTCAATGGCATGCTAGCAAACCATAGGCCTGGGCCTATCTGAGATCATAAGGCACAACCAAAAACAATTCAGGCAGAGTGCAGAGTCTCTCAGTTTTCTCAGTCCTGAGATGGGATGGAATCTCTTCAGATCCACGTTTTCTCTGTAGTCTTTTAGATCAGTTTCATCAGACGTAGGCTGATACAGGCCAGAGGTAGGAAGTTTGCTCCTGCTGGTAAAACTATATTAATTCATTCAATAAATCTTTACTGGACAGCTATTTTGTGCTAGGCACTGTTCTGGGACATGGCTTACTGCAGGGAACAAAACAGATTCTCTGCCCTTAAGTAGACAGTGAAAAGCAAACAAAATAAAACAAAAGTTGAACAGTAAACTAGAAAGTGATGAGCGCTGCAGAAATGAAGGGAAAAATAGAAGAAAGTAAGGAGATAAGAGGTGCTGTTGTGGGGGGGGCAGGTTACATTAAATGTTGTGGTCAGAGCTGGCCTCACCGAGAGGTGAGATTCAATGCAAGGACTTGAAGGAGGTTAGGAGGTTGGCCGGAAGAGCATTCCCAGCAGAGAAAATAGAGCAAAGGCCCCCAGGTGGACAGGAGTGTGCCTAGATCCAGAAGCTGTGAAAGGACCAGCACGTCTGGGGGGTGCTGAGCAAGGAAGAGAAGAGGGAGATGAAATCACAGAGGCAGGGGTCGGAGGGTAAGCAGATCATTTGGGGTATTGCAGACCATTGCAAGGGCATCAGCTTTAATTCTGAGAAAAATGAAAACTCACTACAGGGTTTTGAATAATACGATCTGCCTTCAATTTTAATAGTGTAAGAGTAGGAACCTCAGCACCAGTTAGCTGGCTCCTCCAACAACCCAGGTGAAAGGTGATGGTGGTTAGACCAGGGTAATAGCAGTGGGGATGATAAGAATAAATGGCTCGGCTCGGCTCCTGTGGCTCAACGGGCTGAGGCATCAGCCACGTACACCTGAGCTGGTGGGTTCGAATCCAGCCCGGGCCCACCAAACAACAATGACGGCTGCAAGCAAAAAATGGCCAGGCATTGTGGCGGGCGCCTGTAGTCCCAGCTACTTGGGAGGCGGAGGCAGGAGACTCGCTTGAGCCCAGAAGTTGGAGGTTGCTGTGAGCTGTGATGCCATAGCACTCTCTCCAGGGTGACAGCTTGAGGTTCTGTCTCAAAAAAAATAAATAAATAAAATAAAGAATAAATGGCTCAGTGAGTCGGGCGCCAGCCCCATATACCAAGGGTGGTGGGTTTGGACCCAGCCCCATTCAAACTGCAACAAAAAAATAGCCAGGCATTGTGGCAGGCACCTGTAGTCCCCAGCTACTCGGGAGGCTAAGGCAAGAGAATCGCCTGAGTCCAATAGCTAGAGTTTGCTATGAGCTGTGATGCCACAGCACTCTACCAAGGGCAACAAAGTGAGACTCTGTCTCTAAAAAAAAAAAAAAAAGAAGAAGAAGAAGAAATGGGTTATAGATATATATGTGCAGGTCGAGCCAGTGGGGCGTGAGAAGGAGAAGTCAGAATGGACACTCGGGTTTGCCATTGGAGTGAATGGTAGATGTCAGGACCATCTACACAGACAGGAAGGGCTGCAGCAGGAGCAGGTTTGGGGGAGGTCAGTTCAGTGTGGTGCATGCTGAGTCTGCCTACTTGACATTTCTCTTTGGAATTAGAGGCCTAGAATTTAGGAGAAAAGTCTGGGCTAGCGATAGAACTTCTCTGTTGTACTGGAAGTTCTCAACATACAGATGGAATTTAGACTCCTGGGACTCAGTGAAACTGGGGAATGAGCCCAGAGAAGAGGCTCTTGAAGCATCCAACAGGAAGGGCAAAGATGCAAAGGAGGCTGAAGAGGAGCAATTAGAGGTAGAAGGAAAACCAGGAGACTACTATGTCCTGGAAGCCAAAGGAAGAAAGAGCTTCAAAGAAGAAGGGATCAACCGCAGGGAATGTTCCCGTTTGGTCAAATAAGATTCGACTGAGAAATGCTTGGATTTAGCAACATGGAGATCACTCCCACTTTGATGAGAGCGGTTTCCATGGCATGATGGAAACAAAAGCCTAACTGGGGGTGGGCTTCAGAGAGAAAGTGTGGGGTAGAGTGGGAGGCAGTGAGTACAGACAACGCCTTCAGGAATCTTGCAAAAGGGTACCTGGCAAAGTAAGTGGAGACAGGAGAAGGCTTTTAAAAAAAATTATTTCATTAAGGTATAATTTGCATACAATATACTTGATGTGTACGTTTAGTGAGGTTTGACAAATGTACACATTCATGTAACTACCACGACAACCAAGTCATACATCACTAGCGTTGCCCCAACGTTCCCTAGTGCCCCTCCCATCACCTTCCCGTTCCTCAGCTGCAGTCAAGTACAGGTCTGCTTTGGTTTCTCAGACTGGTTTTACCTTTTCTGAAATTTCATATAAATTGAATCATGCAGGATGTAGTCCTGTGTTTGGCTCCACTGTCCAGGAGAGGAGAGTTAAGTGCTCCCTCCTGGCAGGGTATCTACATATATTAATACTATTTGAAATTCTATCAGGGGATTTTTCCCTTCTTTGTAAAGAAAGTGGGATTTCTCCAGAAAGGAAAAATAATTGCATATGTGTATGTTGATGGAAAGGATCCAACAGAGAGTAAAACATTCTGAGTTTCTTCCGCAAGTGCTAAAATTTTTGTCACCGTTAGATTTCCACCAGGTATTTCTCCCGTCTTTTAAAAACTCACTTTCACTCATGATTCCATTTCCTTAGGCCCTGTGGGAAGTCAGTTGTTGAAGTTGGGGCAGAAGTTCCACAGATGGCCCTATGAAAGCAAGTGTCTGTCAGGTCCAGGTCTGGTAGTCTGGCAGAAGCCTTTGATACCTGGTAGCAGGGGATGCCTCTCTCCCAGGGCCCACCTTTCACCCCTCTCAGCTCCTCAACCACACACAGGAGTTGAGCACAGGATGGGGAATTCCATGGGTGGGGAACCACCGTGTTTTCCTTTTGATAGGAAAGGGCCCAGTGTCTGCCCTGGGGAGCTGGGGAAAGTTATAGCCCAGAGGAGGGGACTGCAGACTTATGGTCCTTGGGGGAGAATTCAAGGGGAAGAAGTGGCAGATGGAGAACCTTGGCTCCAGCTCCGAATCCAGAATAGTGGGCCCTGTGTGTGTTTCTTCTGTCCCCTTTTTGGGAGGATGAAGCCCTGAGCCCCAGGACAAGGGAACAAGATATTTTCTGCCCTATGTTTGCACCAATGTACACAATTATGATTTAATAAAATTATTTTTTAAAAAAAGATATTAATGACTTTTGCAGTGCAGGTTAGAAACCTAGTGGGGGGAGACACAGCCCAGGGGAGATGCCTGGGACAGACCCTCGATGGGACTTTGGCCACTGCCAGCTGCCTACTACCCCGCTCCACCCCCACCCTCCCCACTCACTTCCTATAGAGACCTCACATCTGGCCTCCAGCGGGGAGCTCCCAGCCCACAAGCCTGGCCCCTAAAGGGCGTGGGTGTGGTGGAGAGAGTGGTTATGACAAAGGTGACATCTCCTGGGCAGCAGAAGTGATCTCCAGGCATGCATTTTGCAGAGGCAATAGGTATCTTGTAGATGTATATATTTGTATATGAATCAATCCACACCCTGCGGAAAAATTGTCAGCCTTGAAAGGAAGCTGGTAAATTCCCTCTCATTCAGAGACTACCTCTCTCTTCTCAACTTGCTGCCCACGGGTTTCTCATCAAGATAGTAATTCATTGAACGGGGAAGGGGGCTCACCATGTGGAAATTCCCGCTTCCTCCAGAGAACAGTGCACACAGTGGTAACCTTGGTGAGTAAGAACCTCCTCTTGGAGGAAGCCTGCAGTTGTCCTAGGTCTTGTCCAAAGTCTGGGCCCAAATCTGAAAAATGACCTAGAGGCAAATCTGCCAAGTACCATCAACCCAAGGGACTGGAGCGTGTATGTTGTTTTGTTTTGTTTTGTCTACCCAGCATCCCTTTCTTGTGACAACAGCACTAACGTTTTCATTTAGGGAAGAACCTCTTCTCCTGTTCATGTGCTTCTTCTAGTAAGGGAGAGGGCAGATGGCCCAGGGCTGGCCATCAGTCATACATCTCTCTGGCCACGGGGATGGGCACATGACCCAAGTCAGGCCCGCCAGAGTCACGTGCATATGGCAGGCGCTGCAGCCCTGGGGTGGAGAGCAGCGCCTGTGTGAGAGTCTGAGCCTGGAGCTGATGCTGAGGACGGCAAGGATGGGGACAAAGACCGGAAAGGCACCTCAGAGTATCTGGGTCACCTGGCCTTTTCAAATACGAGCATATTCTTTTCCTTCTTTTCTCCCTCCCTCCTTTCCTTCCATCTCTCCTTCCAACTCCTTCTATTTAGTAAAATTCAAAGGAGGCCGCTGATCTGAACTAAGCTTCTGCTCTAAGCTCCCACAGGCCAAGCCATGTCAACTCACGCTGACATTCCACATCATCAGACTGAAACTCGGTTGTTTATGAGAACTTCCCAGAAATCAGGAGAAAGATAACCAAATCCCCAGACAGGGCAGCTATAGCCAGCAGAATAAGGAAGTCCCCTCTGCTTTCACCCTAAAAGGAAAGTAGCCGGAAATAACCTGACCTAACCATCTACTTTTGTCCCTGGTTCTGTCTGCTTTCTTCAGCCGTTTTCTGCCTATGAAGCCCATCGCCTCTGTTCAGCTCATTGAAGCCACTTTGCTAAATTTTTAGAAGAGCTGCTGTATCGATTCATAATTACAAATAAAAGCCAATTAGTCCATTTAACTCACTTTGTTGTAATTTTGTCTTCTGACACTTTGCTCTTTTTTTTCTCCTTTTCTTTCTACCTCCCTTTCTGTTGTTCCATCTTTCCTATTTATTTTGGCTTAGACAGATTTGAGTTTGGCTTTTGTCTCTTGTACTAAAATTGTTCCAACAAGTACCCAAACAGCATTGTCACCACACGTGTGTGCCTGCCTCTCCTCCAGCATCATTTGAGAAGGGCTTATCCTGTCAGTTTTTGAGGCGCCCTTAGGCTTCTGAGCCATCTCAGCCCCCAAACCCTTTTCTCTCCTAAAGTTTAAAATAAAAACATACTTTAAATATCAAGTACACATATTTTTTTACTATACAAGTCAAACAAATATTTATTTTTAAGTTAGAGAACGAGAGGAAATTACTCATAATCCAGCTACAATAAGCATTTGAGCTCGTTTCCTTACGAATGTTTCCCCATATACACCTACATAGGTATAACCACTGTGCATACAAAGTGTATACTGCTATTATTGTCGTCATCGTCTTATGGGAATTTTCATTAGCCACAGCTCTCTTTCTGCGGTTTGTCAAAGTCTCCGTTTTCACTGCTTCCCTTAGCGGAGGTAGAGCTGTTATGAGACCAGAAATTCAGTAAATCACTCAGAATGATGTAAAACACATTCATTAGGTCGGAACTGTTCCAACCCCTGGGGTTTTTAGACTGATGCCTGAGATTCACCCTGCGAGATTCTGGTGCAGCAGGTCTGGAGTGGGTTCCAATGTGCCTTCCTGGGCAGCTCCCAGGTGATACCAACAAGGAGACTCAGCGTTCAGGAAGGCATTTACTGTCTGGACGATAAGCATATTCAAGTTTAAGAAGCCCGTATGCAAACAAGTCCTAACTTTCAGTTTAATGATCATTTACTCAGCACTAATTCACACCCCTGTGGTTTTTAAGAAGTCTGCATTTTGCTTAGGGACAAAGTTTTGGAAGGGGATAGGAACCCCCAACGTCACATAACCTGGATGCGTAAGACATCAGGGAGGGGTTTCTTTCACTGTCCTCTCCTTATCTTCCTTCAGGAGGCAAGAGGTTGGGGGTGCAGGCTGTGGAGGAGGGGAGCCTTCGTTCAGTTTCATGTTTACAGAGTGCTGAAGACTGGGGGAGGAGAGGGTGGGGGGGTAGGATGCAGTGATGAATAAAACTAAATAGGACTCCTACCCTCTAGGAGCTGACACCCAATGGGAGCAAGAACACAATGAAACGCTGCACAATCTTTTGTATTAACCTGGATGGAGGTGGAACACAGTCTTCTTAGTAAAATATCACACAAGAATGGAGAAGCAAGAATCCAATGTACTCAATCTAAAATGAAGCCAGTAGATGATCTAACACACACCCACATAAGAGAAAAACTCCAATCAATTCAAGGCAAGGGGGGTGGGGGAATGAGGGAGGGGGAGAGGTGTGCTCCCACTTAATGGGCACAGTGTTAGGGTAGGTGGCACACCTCTTGGGGGTGGGACACAATTAAAAGAGGGACTTTACCCAACAAATACAAACAATGTAACCTAATTCTTTATACCCCCAAATTAACCTGAAACAATAATTTTAAAAAATAAAGAAAAAGAAATAAACACTGTGCAAGCTGGGAAATAGCTAGGGTGGAGGAGGTCCTGTGCACAGAGGGAGAAGACCCCCAGCCAGCCCTCAGTGATGGGGGGCCCCGGAAGCAAAGCTGAGGAAGGGTTAGCCAGGGGAAGGGACGTAGGAAGGGCACCCCTGGTGACAGGAACACCAAAGGCAGGCGGGTGCTCTAATGTGTGGTACTGTGAGCAGTGGAGCCAGTGGGCAAGGGGCATCCAGGCCTAGGCAAGGTCAGCCAGAAGGACAGTTCGGAGCTTCTGAGGTCTCTGGTCCTAAGCCCCACATGCAGCCAGCACAAGGCCATTGGTGGACTTTCCACTAGTCTCTCAGTGGAATGACTTGGTTTCTCTGATTGCTTGTGGTTTCACCTCAATGGCCTCATCTTTGGTCAATAGTTCCCCAATCCTAGTTGAGGTCTGCACACATCTGGCCACCATGAGGCACATCGATAGCTTCTGCAACTGCAGCCACATCTTTCTAAGGACAGGACAATGAATGGCTGGATTGCTAGTAGTGAACACAAACAGCAGCGGCTTAGGTGAAATATAGGCACATTTTCTCTGGAAAACAGTCCAGGATTACATGGTGGTCCCGTGGTCAAGATTAAATACCTCCAGCATTCCAGCTCACCACCTCTGCTGTGGCAGGCCCAGCAGCTTCAGCATTGCAGGGAGTTCGTGAGAAAGCAGAGTGGGCCAGAATCCAGACCTTCAGAGCCACGGCCTGTGGTTTAACAAATCCTAAAGGTTTTATTTGCAAACCTGCAGTTGAACAAGTTGGCCTTATCACTAATTGCAATTAGGGAGATTGCACACCTTGGGGGAACTGTTTCAAAGAAACAGTGGTTAAAAGGACTTGTGGACAGACCTGGGGCTTTGAAGCAGGGGAGCATCAGAGGAAGCCTGGGTTTGCTCTGGATTGCCTACTGTCAGGAAACAGGACAGTCCTGCAACTGGGTATCTTGGCAAATCTAATCTAAAAGGAGGGCAGACCAAAATAAGGCTAAAGTTGTAGTTGGTAAAGAAGCAGCTCTTACTTATTTTAGCCAAGAAAGAAGATACTTAGTGTTTTGTCTGTACTTGAGAAAGTTATGATGTGGTCCACTGTGACTCAGTTCCTCACAGTTGCAGAGTGACCTTGGCTGATATTGGTGTTCTGTGAGATTGTTTATGTTCAACAGAACAGCCAGGCCAGCTTCTAATAAGACTGAGGCCTAGCTGGAAGTGTCAGGCCATTTCCCAGATGCCAGGGATGCTCTTTCTTTTCTCAGTATGAAAGGTTGAGAGTCAATGTTTTATTTTGTGGTTTTCTTTTTCAGGGTTGCCTCATGTGCCAGT
Source organism: Perodicticus potto (assembly GCA_963574655.1). Taxonomy (NCBI): domain Eukaryota; kingdom Metazoa; phylum Chordata; class Mammalia; order Primates; family Lorisidae; genus Perodicticus; species Perodicticus potto. The sequence continues at coordinate 19,307 of CAUYRH010108582.1, forward strand.
ATGCTTGCTACTGCTCCAGCATTAGTGTTTCAGGGCTGGCAAAGGGGCCAGGGAGGGTGAAGAGTACATTTCTTAGATCACTTTAAGACCCTCCCCAAACAAGTGCATTTAAACCTCATCAGCTGTCCCCAGTGTCAAGAGAACTGGGAAATACACTCTTAGCTGGGTATGTTGCTCCTTGTCCCCTGCCCCCCATCTGGTACTTTTGGTAAAGCTGAAGGGGAAATTGGGCAAAGGTAGGAGACTGGCAGTCTCTATCTCAGACAGGGAAGCCAGGGCTCAGGAATGGGGAAATTCCAAGTCCTGGAGGGTGACCAGATTTTATCTTCCTTTCCTTATTAGTACTTAACATTCCCCAGGCCAGAGTTGGCTAGAGATTTCTTAGTAAAAAAAAGCCAACCTATCTCTAAGATCTGTAAGAAATTCTTATAAGGTAGACTCTACATCTCAGGTTTTCCATCTCACTGGGTGGGAGAGCAGGAGTGATAATCAGTATACAAACGAGAATGCCCCAAGGCCATGGCCATGGTGGGAGAGCGTTTAGGACAAGAAAGGATATGTCTCTGAGAAGTGAGAACTGTTGATCTGGTCTATAAGGTTTTATCCCAGCCATAGGGAGAGTGAACTATGGGAAGAGGACTTCTTAAAACAAGGTAGGCAGAGCTGGTACAAAGGAAGTCTGGCTTCTCTTTTCTTCCACAAAGGAGTACAAAGGTTGGGAATCCCAGAGGTCGCCACCTGTGTGTGAGTGGGGTCATACTGATGCTCCATTCACAGTGACTCACCCTCAGCCCCAGTACGCATGTAACCACCAGCTCAGGAACTTCACTCCCTTTACAGTGTCCCCCATCACTTTCCAGAATCCCCCAGAGGGACACCCCACATGTGCCCCATGATAGCGTGCCAGTTGCCAGGTTCATTGCCCCATCTAACACAAATTTATGGAGCACCTTTGAGCTGTCAGGCTCTGTGCTAGTGACCAGAATGTTTCCACTGACTAAACTCCCTTGAACTCTTCTTCAACTAGGCTTGGAGTGTGGCCTCCCATGCTCGTCCCTGCATTGTCCGTTTTCAGCAAGAATCCTGTGGAGTGAGTTTAACCAGAACTCCCACCCTGGACATCATCCCCACCATCCCCAGGGGATGTCTGTCACCCTGGCCTGCCCTCAGAATGCCCCTTACCCCTCATGTTTCTTTCTTCTTAGTAGTTTTCTATGGATTGGTTCAGGACACACTATCCCACGATATGTCCCCTTGGCATCTGAGAAAAAGCAGAAGCAAGACAGTCCCTCTGACCTCCTCCATCATCCTCCCCTAAAGCAGACATAAAAAACTTCCCTGACCTCTCCCTAATGTAGGTCGTAGGAACCTTATTCCAGAGGGTCCTCCATACCTTATACCCTATACCTGAATGAGGACACAGAGAGCCAGGAAGAATCTGAACAAGCCAGCCTTGCTAAGTTCCCCCACTTCATTCCCATTCGATCACACCCCCTTTCATCCTATTACCCTGCATGACTGTCCATAAAAATATACAAGAGTTTTCCCTATCTCTTTGGGTCTTCATTCTGAAGGCTCCAATGTCATGTGAAACTTGTTTTAATAACTTTGTATGGCTTTCTCTTGTCAATTTATCTCTCGTTACAGTGGTTTCAGCCACAAACTTTGTGATGGTTGAAGGAAGGATACTACTTTTCTCCCCTAAACCAGCCACTGACTCCCACCCACTCGTGGACTATAGATTCCCACTTGACAAAATCCCACAGCACTGATCCCTATACCTATTGCAATGATCTCACCTTGAGTAAAGTCTGCCTTACCATTCTTTAGCAAGTAGCATTGAATGATTTTTTTTCTTTACCGATAGCCAGGAATGACACAGTCATCAAGGAGACACTTCCCTATGCCTCCTCTACAAATGAGGATGCTGGTTCCTGCCTGACAGGCTCCCGGGAGGATTCAATGAGACCCTGGTTGCAAAGCCCCCAGCCGGTGCCCAGCGCGCGGTGGGGACTTCACAAATGTCAGCTATTCTTCTGGCATGACAAGTCTCCACAGCACTCACACGGCTCCAGGCATTCAGCAGGTGCACAGTAGGTGCCCAGCGGCCATGTGAGCTCAATCTCTCTCCAGTTGCCTCCTGTGGAGTATGTGGCAGAGCATTTCGTTCCCTTTTTCTATGAGTTTGTCAAATGTGCAGGATTGGGGAAGCCCACAGCTGATTTCACATTTCTTCAGAGCTTGAACTGACAAACAGATGGTAGGATCAAGTTTGTGGGCAAGCGTAGGAACGGCATTCTCAATTGACTAAATAGGGGGATGGAACTTTTGTCCCCAAAATGTTCACTGTTCATCCCACCCTTTCTGTGTAAACCTTTCTAAAGTAAGAGCAGTTTGGGGGCAACCCTCTGTCTCATAGACAGATTCTAAAGACCTAAGTCCTGTAAGTATCATGTGACCTGCAGTGATTTCGGTTTTGTTCAATAGGCAGTGAGCGTCTCAATCCCACATTGTCCTCATGACACCTCCCACTTATTGATCCTGTCCTCTGGGCCAGCTCCTGGGCTGGTCATTTTATACACACCATGTCTCCTTTTATCCCCATGATAACCTCATCCTGCAGGACAGGAAACAGAGGCTTAGCGAGGTTCATTAACTTACTGGAGCTCACACAGCTGGTGAATAGCAGAGCCAAATTTTCCACCTGGTTTGACCTTTTGCAATATTCAATCACTGGCCTAGAATTTGAGGGCCCAGCTCTGAGCCAGGCCATCACTCCCCTAAATAGAGGTAGGAAAGGCCTTCCTCCCACTGTCCAGGTAAGGATTTTCAAGTAGGGACAGGAAAAGACTAAAAAATAAAATGCTATTTTAAAAAATGTATAGCTAAAAACATTGCCTCTTGCAGCCATTTACATCCATTTCCCCTAATTCAAGCAACTCTGCGAGAAAAGTATTTGGCTATTACAAGAGTGTTACTTTACTTGACTTGGAACAGAGAACAATTCTTTTGAACCTCTGGAAATTTTCTAGAAGCCCCATGTTTTCACTTTTACCTATTAACACTGATGCTTACGTTCAGTTTTTTCCAGAGCTTCCCCGTGCAGAGGCAGCCAGCAGCCAGCAGCCAGCAGCGTGGGCTGTTGCCAGAGGTCCGTGTTCTGTGGAAGCAGAGACTGGCCTGGCAAGCTGCCCTTTAAGCTCAAACCTGAACTGGTTTTGAAAGAAAAAGGCCTGCAGAAAGGTCACAATGAACCAACAGGAAGCGATCAACATCTGTTATTGTCTGGACTCCGGGACTTGGGGACTGCTCACTCAGTCCAGAGCCCAGTGAGGGAAGGAACTGAGCAGGAAGGAAGTGGGATTTCTGGGCTGAGGGGGCCGAGGCCTGGAGGAAATCCCCGTGCACATCTGCCTCCCTGACTCCCAGGCTCTGCCGGGTGGAACCAAACCCACCCTGGGCCAGGAGCCAGCACCAGGGCTCACCTGCGAGGAACATCTGCTGAGCTCTTTGAACCGAATGCCAAGGCTGCAATTTCAATGATCAGAAACTCCTACAGAGGGTTCCCCAGAGCATATTAGTACAGACCTGTTTCAGTTTACTGGGTACAGAGGGGACCCACTGCACACAGCCAAGGAGAGAACACCTGCATCATTTGGGAGTGAGATTACTTGCATAACAGATACCTTTACAGATACCAAACAAACAGGAAGTTTCAGAACCTTTGCTGTTTCTTTTCACTATGAATCAGCAGCAGCTATTCACATTTCTTCCCATAAAGAAATGACGCCAATGGTGGGGCACAGACATGGAGCCCAGGTGAGCATCACAAATGCCTCCAAAGCCACTTTTCCTGGTTAAGGGCTTCCCTACCCCCGGCCATCACCCTCAGCCTGCCTGGCTTCCTAGAAACACTTCAAGGCATGTTAGGACCCCAGCCCTATACACATGAGTGACACAGTCTCTGGCCACACAAGGCACATTACATTAATGCCCTGAACATTACAGGCCCCCCACCCCCCATTTCCCGGTGAGCCTCCTGTCACAGAGGTCTGCTGCAGAGTAAGAGCTGCATCCTGGACCTGGAATCAGAAGACCTGGGTTCAAACCCTCGCTATAGCCCAGGCAGACCCCAGACAAGATGCCAGCCCCTTGGAAATTCTATGCACAAACGGGAAGAATATTTGGTAGCAAATTAAAACATGGGTTTTGGAGTCAGATATTTGAGTTCAAATTCCAGTTCCACCATGGCCTGACGATGAGACCTTGAGAAAATTACCTTTTTCAAGACTTAATTTCCCCATCTGTATAATGAAAATAATATCTACCTGTTGTCTGTTGGGAGGGTTAAAGATACGATCACTTAGCACCGAGCACAGTGGCTGGCACACAGGAAGCTCTCAGTGTGAACCAGACTTCCCAGCACCTCCACCCCCTCCTCCGTCCTCCCACTCCACCCGCTGCTGCCGGATTCATGAGGCCGGGGCCCTGCTGAGCTCCTTCCCCAGTACATGCCCAGCACCTGGCTTGGCCCCTAAAAAGGGTTAACAAATTGAATACATGAAAGGATATCCCTGGTCCATGGCAGGTGCTAGGGAAGTATATCTATATAAACATAAATCTGTATAAAGGCCACAGACTAAATCATGCCCCCTCTATTTTTGAAATTCTCATAAGGGGAGTCAGTATTGAATAATTACTGCAAACATCACAGGCTTTGAAAGCAGTGGGGTCTGGTTTGTGACCTAGCTCTGCCAGTCCCAGTGGTGTGCCCTCTACCTTTTCTCAGCCTCACTTTCTGCCTCTGTAAAATGGACATAAGGTAGTAACTCAGCCACACTGCGTTGTTTGGGGTGTAAATGAGATAATGTATACAAAGCACGTAGCACAGAGCTCAGCTCTCAACAAGAGTGTGGAGTGTCAGATAAATCCCAGCCTCAGGACCCTGCTTAGAAAAAGAAGACTCCCAGACTTGCCTTTGTTGTTACCAACAGGACAAGCCTCGACATCCCTCTTGCCTCATTTCTCTTGGTTCCCTCCTTTCCAGAAAACTCCCTCTCCCTCCTTGGGCCTTGTGGTCTTCTTTTCTTGGTGAAGAGCTGGAGCCAGATCCCTGGAGGACTCCTGGAGGGGAAAGGGAGTTGCCCCTCCTCCACTGGCCTTACGGAGCCACGCCGGGAAAGCAGAGACCAGGAGGCCCATCTGCATGGGGAGGACAGCACGCTTGCCCAGGGCTTATGGGGACATGTTGGTCTCACCGAGAGTAAGTCCAGGATGCCGCAGACTTACAGGACCACTGGGAAAGTATGGCATGGGACAGCCTGGCTTTGAATCCAAGGCTCTGCCACACATGAAGCTGTATAATCTCAGGCTAGGCTTCAGCCCTCTTTCTACCTTAATTTCCTAGTCAGTAAAAGTGGGACCAATGCTAGTACTCAGGGCTCATATTGAAAACACTTCGTAACCTGTCCTGTGGTGTAGCAGTACCAGGGTGTGCCTGCTAAATATTAGCTCTGCTAACCTCTCCTGCAGAGGCTATTGTGACACCTCACACGTGGTAAGTGCCACTAAACATCAGCCACCATTTCTGCTATTTTTATGTTGAGTCATGTCCCACAGTTCTTAGCACGGCCCACACTGGAGGGGGTTTCCAGAAGATGCTAGCTTTCAACAGACCTGGTCTTGATGCTCCCTGACGTTGACTTGTTTTCCATCTTGCCTCCCTTTGCTCACTAAAGTCACAAATGGGCTGGGGATGGGATGGGATCTTAGTCTGACTTGTCCGATGTGAATCGTGGTACATTCGTACTTTACCTGTGGGCAAAACGGTTTTCTCCATGATCACTCTGCAAATCTCCATCACAGCAACGTAAGAGCCACAGACCTATTGGGCCAGTCACTGAGTACACATTTGCAGTGCAACCCCAGCTTACATGGAGGTGACACTGGGGTCCTCGCAGTGTCTGGAAGGAACACTCTCAGATATTGGTTGTGCACAGGCCCTGGGCAGGTTCTGTGTCCATGTCCAGGGGAACTTCTCTCCATGTTACCATTCCTGGGACCAGTGTTTCAAAAAGGGCCCCAGGGCCTTGAGGCACAGAGGGGGTTTAAGCTTGTCCATCCCCGGCATTGCACCCTCCACCCCAACAATGCAAAACCACTCAAGGACGCTAGGCCCAACTGCCCAGAGAGCCAAGGTCATCTCTGCCCCCAGGGACAGGCTGGTGAGAGTCCAAATCAGATAAAAGCCAGGACAGCTGGTCACCCAGGGAGAGCTGTGGTTCCCTGCCTGGGCAGTGACAGCCTACAAGGCCCCTGCTGTGAGGATTAATAGCAGCCCCAGCAGCCCCAGCAGAGCAGGGCTCCATCCACATTTATCTCTCCTGCCATGCCATGAAGGATGTCTCCCCTGGAGAGCTGCCACCAGCCCGGGAGGGAGACTGAGCCTTAGAACCCCAGCTGGAGGAATGTAACCTGAGGGATTGCTGCCCCACCAAAGCTGCGTGACAAAAGGCAAGCCCAAGTGGGGCTTTCTAGTAGCTGTTTGATCAGAAGCTTTTATTATTATTATTATTATCATTATTATTATTATTAGAACTGCAACCTTGTGAGTGGACCCCAGCGGGAATTCATCCATGGGTTTTCCAAACATCTGTGTCTGTCCTTTGCTCTGTCATGAGTACGCACAACGTAACACCACGCTGCCATTTCTTATCTAAAAACCACGTTCTATCGGGTTTTTACATATATTTTCTCTCCTTTGATTTATTCCTTGCCAAAAAAACTTTGAGACGTGGATTATAAGAACAATAAATTAGTATCATTTATTAAATGCTTTCGAGGTGCCAGGCAGTGTGTTCGATGCCTTATACTAACGTCTCACTTATTCCCTCCCCAAGAACCTCCATTGTCACCCCATCTCACAGATGAGGAAGGAGAGAACCAGGACCCCAGCCCAGATCCGCTGCTCAGAGCCTGGGAGCTTCCCCATTGCACCCTCTGCCTCCTTCCATCTTCCTCCCACCACGCCCCGGGGCCTCTGCCACTTGGTACAGACCACGTTAACTCTCCCCTCAGCACAAATGAAAGAATCAGGAACGACCCACTTTCGCGTTAGTGTGGTACACTTGTCACAGATGATGAACCAATATTGCTACGTCTTTTCTAAAGCCCAGGATATGCATTAAGGTTCACTCTGGTGTCCATTCTGTGGGCTTAGGCAAGTGCATGATGCCTGTGTAGGGCCCAAAGAAAACTCCCCCTTTGCTCTCTGAAGGCTCACTGAAAGCTAAGCGACAAAAGATTAAGAGATCTTAGATTAAGAGGAGAAAAAACACGCGCGTTAATCTGACCATAGTCTTAGGTGACACAGCAGCCTTCGGAATGAAGACCCCAAGACACAGAGGAGATCGTCCATTTTTAATGGTTAAGTTCAACACCGTATGGACTGCCGTGTACACTCTGATTGGACTAAAGGGGAATGACCTCCTGCTGAGCGACTGTGGGGACACCCAGCAAGCCTGTCCGTCTGGATTCTCCTCATCCTCTCTGAGCACATTCCTTCCTCCCGGGTGTGAGGCGGACCCCTGGAGTGGGGGCCTGATGACTGACAAACAAGACAGCTCAGACAAGTCCTTTACGACCAGTCTTTCCACGGAAAGGTGGCAGGAGCAGGAGTTAGAGTAATGCTTCTTGGTGTTATGTCTGGCTTTGGGGAACAGGGCTTCCGGTTTCTGTGACCCACCTTCCGAGGGATTTTAGTCTTTATAGCTAGCTGGGGGGAAAGCAAGAAGCCAGACACAGGAAAGCAGGAGGAGGTCAGGGAGAAACGTTGCCTTCTGAGCCCTTCATTTTGGGGTATCCTTTTCCGAGTCCCAACATGCTTCCACCGCTTTAGTATCGTGCAGAATAGTGTTCACTGGCCCCCAAAGCCTCTGTGCGCTGCCTACTCGTCCTTCCTTCCCTCCTAAACCCTGGCACACCCGACGTTTCTGACTGTCTGCCTCTTTCGGGGTGCTGTATAGACATGTGTGCATGCCACTCTTGAAGGCTGGCTTCTTTCATTTAGCAATATGCATTTCAAGACCTTTTTTTGGCTTGATAGGTCATTTATTTATTTACTCCCCCCAAAAAACTAAAACTTCAACCCATTGTTTTTTATCACTGAATAATATTCCACTGCCTGGATGCACCACCATTCATTTGCCCATTCACCAACTGAAGGTCATCTTGTTTGCTTCCAAATTTCTGACAATCATGAATAAAACCATAATAAATATTTGTCTGCGGGCTTTTGTATAGAAGTTAAGTTTTCCACTCATTTGCATAAATACCAAGGAGTGGGAAGCCTGAATCATGTGGTAAAACTACTTAGCTTTGCAAATAGTGTTTTAAACTTAATTTTGCTTTGGATGTTTTGTGCTTTAATAGAATTTCTTGGTCTGGGGATTTACAACCCTTCCAACAAGAGCAAGAGCCTTCCTAAGTGCATGGATCTGACAGCCTGGCATGACCTTGTCTCCCTTCCTCCCCATGCGAACAGCTTGGTCTACACTTTCTCCAAGGTCAGCAAGTGATCCTAACGGATTTAAAACCGGTTAGAATGCAGTGCCTGCTGAGCGTGCACAAAGATCTCCCTTACATCAAACTACATGGTTTAGAATGTCAATGAAATTTGAAATTTTGGAATAACTTTGGAATAATTCTAGGATATAATCAAATGCATCATACATATGTTATTAGAGTTCCAGATTTTCATGTATTTCCTTTCTTTTTCTTTCCTGAACGCTGTTGTTATTAAATTGCTCTTTCCTTTTCTCAACATACACACCGCTAACAGGGCGGGGGCAAGCCCTTGGGATTCTGGCCTTTCTCGTGAGCTCTTACCGGAGCCTGCTGCTGCCATCAAGGTCCTTTACACTCTGTCACTTGGGACCTCACTGCTCCCTGCACCACTGAGGGTCTCTGCAGTGGTGTGGTCCCCTCTGCCCTGTCTATGGTGCCTTGGGCCCCTGGTGCTGTCCTGCTGCATAAGCTGACAGCCCCTCCAGGTTTTCTATTCTTACTAAGCTCCTCTTAAAGGAAGCCTATTGTGGTTGACAGTTTGATTAACATTTGTGCCCTCCACTGAAGAAACAGACGACTCTCCTCCTTGTGACCCAGGTGTGGCCCGAGAGAAACCCTGCTCACCAGGACACTCCTCCTATCTCGTGAGAGGGATTACCCACACCTTCCTGCTTTGTTCAGGGCCCTCATTCTAGCATCCCAGGTCTTGACCACCAGCTCCAGTGTCCTTGTCACATTTTCTCCCAGAGCTCTAGGGATCAGCGCTCATGAAAAGCAAAGCTTGTGTGGACCTTCTTCCTATCCCAGAATTCCTATGGTATGTGTGCTAAGTTAGACAGGCTGAAGCGCTGTAGTGACTAGACCTGAAAACATGGGCTCAGGCATGCTGAAGGGTATGTCCAGACCACTTAGCGCGCCCAGTGGATGCTTCAGGGGGGACTCTGTGCTGCGGGGTGGCTCAGGGACCCAGGTTGCTTCTAGCCATGGCTCCATCACTCCCCAAGGGCCTTCAGCCAGTGGAAGGGGAGTGAGAACGTGGAACAGGCACGCTGCTGCCTCAGAGGCTCCTCCAGTCCCCTGCCTGGAGTTCAGTCTTGGGCCACCCCTAACTGCAAAAGGGGCTGGGCAACTTTTGTCCACCCCCACCCAGCAAGTAGAGAATGGATTCTGGGGGTGAGCCAGCAGCCCCCCCACGACCCCGTCCTCCCTTGCCTTTTTTTCTTGGCCCATTTGTCACTGTCGCAAAGGCAGTATGGAGAATGTTATAACCACAGGACTAATGCAATTAAGAGACAGCCACTTACTGCCTCTAAGGGACAGATAATAGAATCTGCTCACTGAGGAGAAATCATCACTAAGTAACGCACGCCGTGTCCTAGCACTGGTCTGCATTAGTGTTCTTTGAGTTTTTATTTTGTTTACTTTAAAATTTATTGTCTGTGCTGTTACTCATTATCCTCAGACTCCACTGATATATACCAGCTCCAGGGGAAATAAAGGCCAAACATTAGCAAATATCTTCCATGAACACAAATACATTTCAGAGCTTCCAGCTCATTATCAGTCTTGCGATGGTGATCTTTGGACAGGGTTTTGAGTCCCATTCAGACACATTTGCCTTAATGATATTGTTAATGGAAAACAGGACCAGATTCGGGGTTACAGCCCTTGACACAAAGGTCCTATAGCTTCAGGTTCCTCCCATCTGTCCTGTCCAGGAGCAAGCCAAGTAGATTTAGGGGTGAGCTGGACATCGTCAGGTAGAATAAGGCACACTTTTCATTTGAGATGGGGCAGCAGACAAGGGAGAAGAAGGGACCACTGATGACGTCTCCAGAAACTGCAGGTGGCCTATGGAAATCTGTCCAACTGAAGGTAGTCATCTGCCTAACGGTGCAAGACTCACTGAGTTTTTTGTCACCTAATGTTCCATTTTCTTTTCCTAATTGTTCTAGGTACCAGTGCCCCCCTAAGTGCCTCTGTACCTCTTTTTTTCTCTCTTTTCTTTGTCCTGCAAAGAATTCATCCTGTCTTGTGACTTCTTGTGATTGTTTAATACCCAGGTCTCTCCAATCAACATCTCCCACCTCAGACTTTCTCTCAGGCTCCAGGTGGGTGAAGCCAGCAAGACACATCCCCTGAGGTGAGTCACTCTTATGTCAGGCCCTTTATGTCAGAACGGAGCTTGACTGTCACCCTGGGTTCCCAGCCCTTCTGCTCTTTGCTAGGAAGGGGATATGGCTGGGAGAAGTCTTACTGCAGGCTGGACCCACAAATTGGTGACGCTGTTCCAAACACATTGGAGACATCTTTTGTCTCCCCTATTTACAGCAGCTCACACATATACCCCAAAGTCTGTTAGTTTTTTCCCACTGCCTCTTGGATTTATTTCTTCTTCCTCATCTTCATTCCTATTGCTGCCTCCCAACATAGACTGAGCCTACACACCACACTCCAACTTGGTCATGCACATCTTCCTTGCAGATCTAATTCCATCCTACCCCAGGAGAGTTATTTCTTGAGAAATGCTCCCAGGAAAAAGATGACAGCTTTCTGGCTGAGGCATGTTGGAAGCTTAGTGGGAAGGGCTACTAAAAAAAGGGAAGAAGCCAGGGAGGGCTGCCCTGGGCTCTGGGGACACCATGCTGACAGCCTGTGTGGAGGGTAAGACTTGCTAATACTCCTACAAATCACGGTGTCCACAGTGGCCTTGTAAACTCAGCTTCATCCTGGCTGGTATCAGACTGTCCAAGAGCATCCTTTAGCCAGGGAGGATGACAGGAGCTCCTGGGCAGCAGTGACACTCAGCCAAGTGGCAGGTGGCATCATGGTTTGAGTGGCCATTTCCACTGGAGCTTCCCTTTCTCTTGGGATGTGATTCAGTTTCCTCAACTTAGCAGACAAATATCCCTTTAGAAACCACTTCATCTATCTGAATGTCCAGTGTGAACTTGGTCTTCCCATTTCTGGAAGAATCTTCTCCCACACCTCCTAATTGTGTGTCCCACTTGTTTTTGGCTGACCCAAGTATTACTGGTGAGCAAGTTGCTCACTCCCCGCTCCAAGGGTCTGGAGTTCATCTGCTGCACAGGCTCCCACGAGCCTCCTGAGAGGCAGCTTTCCTCTCCCTACTCTTCCAGGGAACGGATTTCAGCTCTGCTTGTCCCCACTGGGTGTTTCCTTTGACCCTAAACCAGGCCTGCAAAAGGACATCTGGACCCCGGCCTGCTCTAGCCAGCCTCTCAGGCACTAGATTCGCAGACTTAAGCTCATCAGGCCTTCAGTGGACACCAGGCCCTAGTAACATGCTTCCCACATAGAGCTAGGTCAGGGGCAGCCCACCCTCACTCGTACCCCCGTCAAGCTCCCCCTAGGTCTTCTGCTAGATTGCCCATGCTTGATTGAGCTAATGTCACCCGATGACCTCAGCTCCTCCTGCACTGCCCAGGCCTTAAGATCTTACTGAGACTTTATTATTATTATTTTCTCATTGTTGGGGATTCCTTGAGGGTACAAGAAACCAGGTTACACTGATTGCATTTGTTAGGTAAAGTCCTTCTTATAATTGTGTCTTACCCCCAAAAGGTGTGTATACCGAGACTCCCCACCCACTCCCTCCTTCCCTCTCTCTGCTCTTCCTTACCCCCACCCCATCCCTCCTTCTCTCTCTCTTCTCTCCTCTTCTCCCACCCCCCACCATGTACTAAGTCATTAATTGTCCTCATATCAAATTGAGTACATAGGATTCATTCGTCTCTATTCTTATGATGCGTTACTAAGAATAAAGTGTTCCACTTCCATCCAGGGTAATACAAAGGATGTAAAGTCTCCATCTTTTTAATGGCTGAATAGTATTCCATGGTATACATATACCATAACTTTGTTAATCCATTCCTGGGTTGGTGGGCATTTAGGCTATTTCCACATTTGGCGATTGTAAATTTTTTTTTTTTGTACTAAGAATTTATCATTTATTTTATTTTATTTTTTTGATATATAATGTATTTATTGACTTTTCTTTTTTTTTTACTTCCTTTATTTATTTATTTATTTATTTATTTTTTGCAAGGTGAATGAATGTATCAATGAATGAACACAGTCCCCTCCGGGGCAATGTGAATGGATACATCAATGAATGGACACAGTCCATTCATGGAATTGAGGCCCAGGAAATTCACATGAAACTGACCTCAGCATAGGAAATGGGGGTTCCACATTTAGTCCCAAGTGCAAAGTGAAGGAGACACCAAGGCACAGGTGTCTCCTCTTGGCGATTGTAAATTGAGCTGCAATAAACAATCTAGTGCAAGTGTGCGTATGATAAAAGGATTTTTTTCCTTCTGCGTAGATGCCCAGTAATGAGATTGCAGGATCAAATGGGAGGTCTAGCTTGAGTTCTTTGAGGGTTCCCCATACTTCCTTCCAAAAAAGGTTGTATTAGTTTTCAGTCCCACCAGCAGTGTAAAAGTGTTCCTTTCTCTCTACATCCATGCCAGCATCTGCAGTTTTGAGATTTTGTGATGTGGGCCATTCTCACTGGGGTTAGATGATATCTCAGGGTGATTTTGATTTGCATTTTTCTAATAATTAGAGATGATATCTTAGGGTGGTTTTGATTTGCACTTTGCTAATAATTAGGGATATGTCTATATATCTCTATTTTTGTGCCAGTACCATGCTGTTTTGACAACTATGGCATTGTAGTAGAGCCTAAAGTCTGGTATGCTGATGCCCAATCTGCAGATTCAATGCCATCCCTATTAAAATCCCTACCACCATCATACTTTCAAGACTTGAAAAAAATAATTATTCATTTTGTATGGAACCAGGAAAAAACCCATATAGCGAAGGTAGTTCTTAGTTACTGAGAGTTTTTAGTGTGTGACTTTGGTAAGTCCCCCATTTCCATGGTCAGTCCTCTCCATTTTGACAGCCTCCTGCCTGGATCTCCACTCCAAATTCCCTGTGAGAACCTCCTGCTACCTCCCTGCCCCACTTAGATCTGGATACCAGTTCCTGGACTGCTTCCTGCATGCCCAGCCTGGACACTCTCAGCACCACCCTCCTCCTTCCCAGCCCTGCTCTGTCAGCAGTCTGCCATGGCATTGACCTTCTAGTTCAAGACCCCCTCATATTGTCCTCTGCTCCCCCACTGACACTAGAGCCCACACAGGTACTGAGAGTCACATCCTCCTCCAAAGCTCCCTTTCTGCTGTCGTCCCGGCATGGAATTCTTGGACCGTTTCTTTGCATCTGGCTTTGTCTGGTCTTCATTCAAGGTCCAGCTCTGCCTTGGAACCTTCTCTCATGAGGCCTCAGTATATTTCTTGAATTCTACCTGGGTTGAACTCGTTGAGGACCAATGGGTTGGGGTAGTTACTACCAGACCCAAATGAGTAGACTTTAAGCAGAGTCTTCTAGTGGGGCAAAAACTCTAGGTTTTCTACAACATAAAACTGCTGGGATTCAAAGGAAACAAAACCCCACTAGGTTGCTTCCTAGAGCTGGAGGCAAATTCACCACCCTCAATATTAGTTAATAGAGGCCTTTTAACTATAGAGCACCGGGGATTTGGAGAGGGGAGACTCACCTTCCTCAATGGCTAGGAAAATTCCCAAAGGGACAGATTCTGGGCCTCACTTTGAATCCTAAATTTTCAGTTTTTCAGTATCTTAAATACTTATATAGTTGAAACCTATTTATCTTAGGGTACATATTTGCAAGCAAGAAAAACAAATTCTGACTGAGTTTTGGAAAGAAAGTTAATAAAAAGACTTAATGAAAGTATAACTGGAAGGTTGAGATACCAGGCAGAAACTACGAGAGGCTGTAGAACAGTAAGTGCCACTGGATAGTCCGGTAGGAACAAGCTGTGAGGACACCATTGTCACCACAACAAGGACCAAGATTCCAGAGCTTGTACCACTCACATGCTGGCACTGCACTCTGCACACCATGGTTGAGTCTCTTGCCCCCACTGTCACAGAGATGGGAAGGGGTAGGGATCCTGGGCCACATGCCCACATTGTAGCTGCAAGGGAGGCTGGAAAATAGAGACTCTGGAAGTTTCTGTTTCTCTATGTGGGAAGTGAGCACCCATACATGAGGTGACGAATTCCCCAAACATAGGAAGGAGTCCAAATGCAGGGAAGCCAAATGCTCAACACCCCTGCCATATCTTGTAGAGGAGCAAGAAGTATGAATGTGAAAATAACAATTTCTTTCTTTCTTTTTTTTTTAGTAAAAAGGAACTCTGCAGACTTGGAATCATGCAGGTTATTAATGCAATAAGATGTTTCTCAGTGGGAATTGGGGACATCTTTTTTTTTTTTTTTTTTTTTTTTTTTT
>CAUYRH010108584.1:0-16086 GCA_963574655.1 Perodicticus potto
TGGTACCATCACCCCCACCCGGTGTCCTCTCTGTGGTACCGTCACCCCCACCCGGGTCCTCTCTGTGGTACCATCATCCCCACCCGGTGTCCTCTCTGTGGTACCGTCACCCCCACCCGGGTCCTCTCTCTGGTACCGTCACCCCCACCCAGGTCCTCTCTGTGGTACCGTCACCCCCACCCGGTGTTCTCTCTGTGGTACTGTCACCCCCACCCGGTGTCCTCTCCGTGGTATTGTCATTCCCATTGTCAGTGCTGGAAACCTAGAAATCAGGGCCACAGAGGCTTCCTGGGGACTCAGTACGGGACACAGGGATTCGTAGCTATGACTAAAAGCTCCCTTTCTACTGCTTAGACCACTGAGAAATGAAGCTTACATTCATATTCATTGCAAGAACGACGAAATTCATATATCCATGAGAAGGCAAAACAGTTTTTACTGCTGCTTTGCAAAAATCAGGCCGTTTGGTGACCCTGATGACACATCTGAATAAGAATATCAGGTTAGAAATTTAGGTCAAAACAAATGAAAAGAAAAGAGTTTGACAAGAGTAGGCTAACATATTTACTGTCACATTGACTTAGATTTGCCCTAAAATTTATGAGTATATATTTTTAACTTGCATTGGTGACATCTAGTTTGTATCCTTTTTTATCTTGCATTCATGCTTGATAAATCATAATGAAATTTGGACTTTGAAATGGGAAAATATGTGAGGGAGATAGAACGAACACAGAACAAAATTAAGAGGAAGGTAATGCCTACTTGTCAAATTACTTGTTTTTCCTTGAAAATAAAAAAAAATGCTTGTTCATACTTGGCAGAACTAAAAAACAATTTTAAAAACTTAACAAAAATTAATAATCAATTTGCTAAAAAATCATGTAAGTAGAGCTATATCATGTACAAATTGCTATAAATTTTATAATCGAAGTCATATGTATGTCCATCTTGAGGAAATTTTCTAGTGTTTTATAAATGAGATATTTGATATTTTTAAAGCCATACTTTGGGGGATAAAACTGTACTTAGCACTCAAAAATCATTATCAGTTATGATTACAATAATGAGTGAAAGTACACAGGCTGAAAATGTGTCTATAATAACAAAAGTAATAACAAAAATCATATAGGTTACAGTAGTTGGATTATATGAAAATTTTAGAAATGTTATATTGTTAATACAAGTAAATGAAAATTTATAGTACTCTTCAGTTAATTCATAAGAAACAGTGTGACAAGTGATGGAGTAACACACTCTACTATTGAGCTAATTATACAGAGGACAGTTGGGGCAATTCGGCAACCCCAGTCATACATATTTCCATCAGCCTTATTGTGTAATTACTTCAGCTAAAATTGTTATTTAGAACTGAATTAAACAGGCATTTACTTAATTTTACCACTTTTATACAATGGAACAATGTATGTCCCTGGGATCAGCTATTGATATGGTCAAATAGATTAGTAATATGAGAACTGGGGTTCTTATGATTAGGTGGGATTAGGCTTTTGTTTTCAAAATGTACTGTTTACTAATTGTACCATATACAATGTCTCTTCCCATTTCATCACTGGTATTCTCTTAACTCCAAGTGAGCAAATAATACAAAGAGACAATAAAAGAAAGGATTTTTGAAACTAATTACGCATCCATTTGGGTAAACTTGCCCTGTATCTATGTCAGCAACAGAATTTTAAATTTCTTCCGTAAAATAAAAAAAAGTCTAACAAAAACATTCCTCTTTGAAGACTCATTTTCTTTGTTACACAAAGCATAGTACAGAACCAACATATATGAGAAGTGAACAAATTTGATGGCAATGGATCCTATCATTCTAAAGTATTTTGCCATCAGTGGGTGAAGGCTTATAGATTAAAAGAGAAGATGGCTTTTATCCCATTAGAAGGTGACTAGAATCTATTTAACGACATGATCTGGGAGGCCTCTTATCCCTCATCAGTGAAAGAATAGGTATTTGAAAGAACAACACCTGAGCACTGATTTTATTTTCAGTTACATAAGGAAAAATATCTTCCACCTGATAATTGAGTATTGCTGTGTAATGCCCTTCTTTCCTTGGTTTCCACCTCTTGGAAACAATACCATGACATTATCATCAAGTAGCATATATTGAATGGCTGAAAAAAAAATGATATGAAAACAGTAGTATTGTTAATAACAGCCAGCTAATAGCTATTGTTATGCTCTGGCTGAGTCTATAGCAGGCTGTCCACTTTCAGGAGAGACACACATCGTTTTGTTTTGTTTTCCCTGATAAAAACCCTAATATCCATCAATATACCTGCACATTGTAGGTTAATACAGAAGATCTTTCTGTTGTCATGGAAGTGTGGTTTAGAGAAGTTTACACTTCCTTGTATATGTAAAGACACATTACCATGTGCTTAAAGCTCATAAACAACAAGGAAACAAGTCCCACTGGTACTCTTCCAACTGTCAGCGGATCATATGCTTCTTAAATAGAAGAAGAGAGGCAGATGAAAGGGAAAAAAGAAATGTAGCAAATAGTTGTTTGCTCTTCCATTTTCTTGAAATTTCAGTCTACTCCCTCCCCTAAGATAACTCCCATATGAATCCCCACTTTAACTCAAAACAACTCCATCATTGGGCCACAGACCACTGGTTCGCAGGGTGGGGGTGAATCACCTGAATCAACTGGGTCACTAAAGTTCCTTCCCAAGTTTAAAAAACTGGAGCTGACAAAGAAAGATGCTTGGTAGCCACAACTGCAAAATATGAAACTTAGAAGTTAAATATTGCCATTTTCCCACAATGGCAGGGGAGAAACAGAATACACAGGCAGGCATTGCAGTCAAGAAATCAAGACAGGCAGAAACAGATCCACAGAGAAAGCCGTCCGCATGTAACTCTTTGCAGGGGGAGATTTCTGAGGTGTGACAGTCCTGTCCATGCTCCTGTTGAATTGCTGATTCTTTTCTCAAATTGTATGATCTAATAAATTTCCCTTTTAAGGTCAAGTTGGTTGGAACTGAGTTTCTTCATGAGCACTACAAAGAATCACAAGTACACACACATATTTACCATCTGAATATATGAGACTTGACAGTCACGCGTGCAAACTCACCCTAGAAGAAGTACTGCATGTCTCATTGCTGAACATCACTGTGGGCCCCTTCCAAGTGCTCCCACTGGGAAGCTGTGCACTGCTACCAGCACTTCGTCCACTCTTCAAAGCAATTTGGGGCTCTTTCTGGAATTGCTATCAAAGCTGTTGTCACACTACCCTTGATTTCCTAATTGTCACCGAAATATCTTCCTTTCAATATTTCCTGTATCTTTGGGTAAAGAAAGTCATTGGAGACAAGATCAGGAGAGTCAGGGAGGGTGTTCCACTGTAGTTATTTATGTACTAGCTAAAGACTCCCTGACAAACCGCACCATGTGAGCTGGTGCATGGTCGTGATGTAAGAACCGTGCCTTGCCCAGGCCAAGATTTTCAGTTAAGAGTTCCCTTTTTCCCTACTGATATTTACATGGTCTACAATGCTTCTCAGTCAGGCAATGATGGTGATACACAATTTAATAGATTTTTGCAATGGTTTTCATGAGTTCTGACCGTTACTGGCCACTCTGACCCCTCTTCATCAGTGATGCATTCTCTCCCCTCAGAAAAATGTTTAGTCTATTTGTCAACTGCTGTTTTCTTCATGGCATTATCCCCCCAAACCTGGCCTAACATGTCCCTGATTTCACTTTCACTCTTACCAAGTTTAACAAGACATTTAATGTTTGTTAGTTGTTCTAATTCAAGTGCCAACTTTGTCACAACAGTGCACAAAAACACACAGCAGCAGTTTGCCACACAGAAGACACTGTCATGTGTCAACATGAACACAGCTGAGAGATACTGATACATCAAGGTTATGAAACATTCCTGAAGTTTGTACAGTGCTGCCAGAGTTAGCAAGTTCACGAACTTAATTGTCAGGCCTTGTATGCCGAGTACTATGCTAGGAATGTCAAAAATTTTCTCTGCATTCCACGATGCAGGTACTAGTCTTCTCAGGTTACTGGTAGAGAAGCTGATTGAGAGGTGGAGATATTAAATTGCCAACGCTTTTATTGTGAGCATCGATGGAGAGAAGGCCCAGTCACACCATGGACAACTTCCTGTAACACGACTTTGGAGAAAAATCTATTGACTCCTAACAGCTTTAAGAGTTAAAAAGCCTGGACCCTCACCTTTCACCACTTGCAAAAATTGAGTCAAGATGGATAAAAGATTTAAATCTAAGACATGAAATAATAAAAATCCTAGAAGAAAGTGTGGGAAAAACTCTTGGTGATATTGGCCTGGGAAAAGATTTCACAAAGTGGACTTCAGCGGCAATCACAACAACAACAAAAATAAACAAATAGGACTTGATTAAACTGAAAAGCTTCTGTACAGCTAAGGACACAACAATGAAATCAAACAGACAACCTTCAGAATGGGAAAGATATTTGCAGATTATGAATCTGACAAAGGCTTGACAAAGGCTTGATAACTAGAATCTACAGAGAAGCAAATTAATCAACAAAAAAAGCAAACAGTTCCATCTACCACTGGGCAATAGAATAAAATCTTCTCTGAGGAAGACAAGCAAATGGCCAACAAACATGTGAACAGATGCTCATTGTCCCTAATCATCAAAGAAATGCAAATCAAAACCTGAGATATCACCTAACCCCAGTGAAGATAGCCCACATCACAAAGTCTCAAAGCTGCAGATGCTGGCATGGTTGTGGAGAGAAGGGAACACTTTTACACTCCTGGTGGGTCTGCAAACTAACACAGCCTCTTTGGAAGAAAGTATGGAGAATCCTCAAAGAACTCAAATTACACTTTCCATTTGATCCCATAATCCTATTACTAGGCATCTACCCAGGAGAAAAGTCATTTCATCGTAAGGACATTTGTACTTGATTGTTCATTGCAGCTCAATTTACAATTCCCAAGATGTGGAAACAACCCATGTGCCCATCAACCCAGGAATGGATTAAGAAGCTGTGGTATATGTATGCCATGTAGTACAATGCAGCTTTAAAAAAGATTTTTTCTATTAACCTGGATGGAGCTGAAACAAATATCACAAGAATGGAAAAGCAAGCATCCAATGTACTCAATACTAATAAGAAGCCAATAGATGAACTAATACACATCCACACAAGAGAAAAACTCAATTCAATTCAAGTTGGGGGCGGGGAGGAGAGAGAGCAGCAGAAGAGGGAAGGGGTGGGGGATTGGGGTGCTCTGACCAAATGGACACAGCGTAAGGTAGATGGCACACTTTCTCCATGAAGGACACAACAACAAATGCAAACATTGTAACCTAATCCTTTGTCTACTCATATTATTTGGAAAAAAAATTAAAAAAGAATTTTAAAAAGAGTTAAAAAGAAAAATCAAAATAGAAACAAAACTTCTCACGGTTAGTATGCTGGTGTAAATGGCATTGGAGAATAATAAGATCAAAAAATTTAAATGTGAGGTCAAGTTTTGCAACTAAAATTTTATTAATGAGTCAGAATAATAAATGTGCAGTAAGATAAAATAAAGCCTGAGAATAAATACATCCCTGTGGGGACATTCTTCTTTAAGTAGAATTTTGTGATCAATCTGGGAACTAAACTATTCTTTTCCACATAAAAAGTATTTATTTTCAAGGTATTGATTAACAAGTGAATGTTAGAATACAACTCCCCTGAAACTTGGGGGCTGAAAATATTAATAATGTTTTGTTTGTTAGAATATTTAAAATTACAGAATCATGTCTTCAAAGTATTTCTAGGAGCTGAAGGTAAATATTCTCCTTTTCTATTCTGAAAAGGTAAAATTTTAGAAAGTTAATATTAACTTTACTTAGGTAATAGATGTGTGATTTAAAAAGAAATGATTAGAAATCTCAAGTAGAAGCCCTTAACTATCAGATAAAATCTCTGGGAATGTCTAAAATTGTAAAGCTAAAAATCTCAATACTATTACCAGAAAGGTGGGAACAAATAAATATAAATGTGGAATTTATTAATGGACTCTGATAAACCGGGAAGTTTCTAGCATCTCAGCTTATCTCTCTGCTCGTCAGTGGGGGGCGAAGAGCGGGCAGTGTTTCCATTCTCTCCCTTGGTGGCCATTTTTTGTGAATGTTCTTTGCAGAATTGGTTGTGCACATGCCGTGTGTGTGTTGTGTCATTTATCCACATGAGTAAGCTTCCAAGCGGGAGCACTGATGGTGTCAGTATGCTGTGAACCCTACATTTATAATCTCACTTTTCAACTTAACATCAAGGCCGGAAGCTACCAGGCAAATAACATTTTCAGTAGCATTCATGCAAAAATGACAGGTTTTCACTCCGGATATCTGAAGCTGTGCTCAAAAGCATGTCTCATTTACTCCACCATACACTCTGACAAAGAAACATAACCTTGTTTAATTTTGCTTCCTTTTATCAGCCAATGCAATGTGACAGGACAGTATGTCCTGTTGAATCATTTTACACCTTGATGTATTTGAGCTCTCAATAATGTACACATTAATACACACCAATGAACCAAACACAGGAAGACATTAAATGAGACCCTGCTGCAAACCTGCAGTACCTCCCTTGGCCCCAAGTGCTCGTGCTGCTAGTTCAGCAGCTGCACTTTATGTGATGTTTATGTGATGCTGCGTTTGGTTGTGTCCTGTGCTAAGCCTCCCACAATGGATTACTGGCCAACATATAGAAGAAGCATAATTGACAATTGATCTTATTTAGTTCAGAGCTCCGGAGTCTCACAACTCCAGCTATCAAGAAGCACTATAATTATACAATATCACTAATGGAGTCAGTCAGGGTCACAGCATGCTACGTTGACCCTTGGGGACTCGGTTTCCTTGGGACTCTCATCCTTTCCAGAGACCACTTTCTTCCTATTATTTCTCTGTATCTTTCTTTTATTTCTTCCTATCATCGCTAGTGTACTATCCTTAAGGAATGTTCTTTCATGCTTTCTCTGAAAATTTCATTCTGTAGCATAAATTAAAGTAATGTCTGCACATTAAGAGTTTGTAAAACACTTTAATCTTAGTTTCAAATCCACTGATTTCAGCTTTCTCCTAAAATATTTGTTCTTGATATCCCCAAAATGAAAAGTAACACAAAAACATAACACAAATATCCCAGAAACGACAAATAACACAAAAACATTCTTAACTTTATTAGTAAGTTCACGTTTTTATTTGTCATATTCCTAATATCCTATCTTGTTTTCTTTCTTTCTTTTTCTTTTTTTTTTTTTTTTTTTTTTTTTTTTTGAGACAGAGTCTTTGTCACCCTTGGGAGAGTGCTATGGTATCTAAGTTCACATCAACCTCAAACACTTGGGCTCAAGTGGTCCTCTTGCCTCAACCTCCCTAGTAATTGGGACTACAGGCACCCACCACAATGGGGCTGGGCTGTTCTAAATCTGCCTGCCTCATACTTCCACAGTTCTGGGATTATAGGTTCTGTTCTTTATTTTAAGTTAATCAAGAAGATAGCTTTATAATTTTCTTTTCTTGTTGGGTCTTTTCCTGGTTTGGGGATTAAGGTGATGTTTGCTTCATAGGATGTGTTGGGTAGTTTTCCTTCTTGTTCTATATTTTGGAAAAAGTTGAGTAATATAGGTACTAGTTCCTCTTTAAAGGTCTGATGTGAAGCCATCTGGTCCTGAGTTGTTCTTTTTAGGGAGATTTTGTATGCTTGATACTATTTCAGAACTTTATATAGGCCTGTTTATTATTTCCACTTCATTCTGGCTAAGTCTTGGAAGGTGGCTTGGTTCCAAGTATTGGTCGATTTCCTTTAGATTTTCATATTCCTGAGAATAAAGTTGCTTGTAACATTCATTAAGGATTTTTTGAATATCACTAATGAATACTGATGCAAAAATATTCAACAAGATCCTAGCAAACAGAATCCACCAACACATCAAACAAATTATACATCATGACCAAGTGAGTTTTATCCCAGGGTCTCAAGGCTGGTTCAATATACATAAATCTATAAATATAATTCAGCACATAAACAAATTAAAAAAGAATGGCCACATGATTCTCTCAATTGATGCAGAAAAAGCTTTTGATAATATCCAGCATTCCTTCATGATCAGAACACTTAAGAAAACTGGTATAGAAGGGACATTTCTTAAAATGATAGACGCCATCAACAGCAAACCTACAGCCAATATTGTATTGAATGTAGTTAAATTGAAATCATTTCCTACTCAGACAAGGAACCAGGCAAGGTTGCCCATTGTCTCCATTGCTCTTTAACATTATAATGGAAGTTTTAACCATTGCAATTAGAGAAGAAAAAGCAAACAAGGGTATCCACATAGTGTCAGAAGAGATCAAACTTTTACTCTTTGCAAATGATATGATTTTATATCTGGAAAGTACCAGGGATTCTACTACAAAACTCTTAGAAGTGATCAAGGAATACAGCAGTGTCTCAGGTTACAAAATCAACACTCATAAATCTGTAGCCTTTATATATACTAACAATAGCCAAGCTGAAAAAACAGTCAAGGACTCTGTCCCTTTCACAGTAGTGCCAAAGAAGATGAAATATTTGGGAGTTTACCTAACAATGGAAGTGAAAGATCTCTATAAAGAGAACTATGAACCTCTAAGAAAAGAAATAGCTGAAGATGTTAACAAATGGAAAAACAAACCATGCTCATGGCTAGGAAGAATCAACATGTCAAAAATGTCTATACTACCCAAAGTAATATGCAATTTTAATGCAAACCTATTAAGGCTCCATTGTCAGACTTTAAAGATCTTGAAAAAATAATACATTGTTTTATATGAAATCATAAAAAACCTCAAATAGCCAAGACATTACTCAGAAATAAAAACAAAGCAGGAGGAATCACACTACCAGACCTCAGACTATACTATAAATCGATAGTGATCAAAACAGCATGTTACTGGCACAAAAACAGAGAGGTAGATGTATGGAACAGAATAGAGAACGAAAAGATGAACCCAGCTACTTACCATTATTTGATCTTTGACAAGCCAATTAAAAACATTCAGTGGGGAAAAGATTCCCTATTTAACAAATGGTGCTCAGTGATGGCTGGAGACCTGTAGAAGACTGAAACTGGACCCACACCTTTCACCATTAACTAAGATAGACTCTCACTGGATCAAAGATTTAAACTTAAGACACGAAACTATCTAAATACTAGAAGAAAATGCAGGGAAAACTCTTGAAAGAATCAGACTGGGCGAATATTTTATGAGGAGGACCCCCCGGCGATTGAAGCAACATCAAAAATACACTACTGGGACCTTATAAAACTGAAAAGTTTCTGTACAGACAAGAACACAGTAAGTAAAGCAAGCAGACAGCCCTCAGAATGGGAGAAGATATTTGCAGGTTAAGTCTCTGACAAAGGTTTCATAACCAGAATCCACAGAGAACTCAAACATATCAGCAAGAAAAGAACAAGTGATCCCATCTCAGGGTGGGCAAGGGACTTGAAGAAAAACTTCTCTGAAGAAGACAGGTGCACAACCTACAGACACGTGAAAAAATGCTCATCATCCTTAATCATCAGAGAAATGCAAATCAAGACTACTTTGAGGTATCATCTAACTCCAGTAAGATTAGCCCACATCACAAAATCCCCAAACCAGAGATGTTGGATGTGGAGAAAAGGGAACACTCCTACATTGCTGGTGGGAATGCAAACTAATACATTCCTTTTGGAAAGATGTTTGGAGAACACTTAGAGATCTAAAAATAGACCTACCACGCGATCCTCTAATTCCTCTAGTAGGTATATATCCAGAAGACCAAAAATCACATTATAACAAAGATATTTGTACCACAATGTTTATTGCAGCCCAATTCATAATTGCTAAGTTATGGAAAAAGCCCAAGTGCCCATCGACCCACGAATAGATAAATAAATTATGGTACATGTATACCATGGAATATAATGCAAACTTAATGAAAGATGGAGACTTTCCCTCTTTCATGTTTACATGGATGGAGCTGGAAAATATTCTTCTCAGCAAAGTATCTCAAGAATGGAAGAAAAAGTATACAATGTACTCAGCCCTACTATGAAACTAATTTATAGCTTTCATATGAAAGCTATAACCCAAATACAGCACAAGAAAGGGGCAAGGGAGGGGAGGGGAGGAGGGAGGAGGGGTGGAGGGAGGGTAATTGGTGGAACCATGCCTATGATGCATCTTAGAAGGGTACAGGTGAAACTTACTAAATGTAGAAGATAAATGTCTTCATACAATAACTAAGAAAATGCCATGAAGGCTATGTTAAACAGTTCTATGAAAATAATTCAATTGTATATAAAACCAGCACATTGTACCCCATGATTGTATTAATGTATACAGCTATGATTTAATAAAAAAAAAATAAAAGATAGGTTTTCATCTTCTTCTTCCCCAAACATTATTTACATGTTATTCTGTCCTATAGCTAAAATTAGAGGAAAAAAGCTCTAATTTGCCAACTAAAATGAGAAAGGTAAAGGCTAATATGATATATAACTGAGTTGTCAATGTGGTGCTTAGTGTGGGGAATATTCTTCAATAAATAGACAATTTTAACTTATAAACATCATATGCCTATTTTCAGTAACTTCTCATGTCATGTTTAAAGGTATTGCTAGTCTGAGGTCTTCCCACGCACTCCATCATTCCCCAAAGCTCTTTCCCTAGCCTCACAGGCTTACATATTTATGTTCCCTGCCTAACCATGAAGGAATTTACAACAACAGCATTTGTTTTCCATAGTTGGCAGGTAAAATTTCAGTTCCTCCTTGAATTCCATAATTAAACAAATTCCAACCTGCCAAAATAAATGAAGGACTCACTTTGCAGATGGTACACCAGTCATCCAAAATACTGCTTCCAGTATCACAGATCCCAGCATTTTATCTCATTCTGCTTTAAAATGTCAAAGTCACTTGCTTTATTATTTTTTCACAAAATTATTTTTGAAAGATTCCTTAGCTAACTTCTCATAACTCTAGTTTTTAGTGTCCCTTTCAGCGTATTCCTGAGGAAATCAAGCAGCAAATCTCTTCAAACTATTCGGAACAGTAGGGATGCTTTCCTCAATGGAAACACCCCACTGACTGGGAAGGCAGCTCTGTGAGCAGCTGTACTGGAGACCAGGTGCAGGCTTTCGACTCTATAGAGTGCCTGTAATGGAGAAGTGACCCATCTTTATCTCCATCAGTTTCTTTCCAATGCATTTAACACAGTTCAGAGAGACCATTTTTACAGATATATTCTGAGGATTAGAGGTAATGTAGCTAAAGACTTCTAAGTATATTGCAAAAAAGTTAGCTTTTAAGTATAGGGTATTATCATTTTAGCTCATATTAAATTCAAACAGCTCACCCTTGCCTTCAGGGCTCTATAGCCTTCTGAGCACTTGCAAATCTCGGCTATCAAACACATTTCTGAGACACTCAATATGAATGCTGAAGTTGCGTGCTGCCAAGGATTGCCAACTTCCGCTGCAGAGATTTGATAAATCCAATCTTACCTCTGTTCTGCAGAGATATGTACTTGAAAAAGTCATATTTCTATTTACATAGTATTTTGTATTTTCATGACTCATCACTTCCTGTATTATGCCATGGTCACATAGCATTTAGGAGGTACAGAGACACAGCGGTTGATCCTCACACCACACATGTGACTAGATCATTGATTTTTACTAATTGAGTAAAACTGGACTTCTGCCATTCAGACAGAAGTGAGAACTGCCAGACAAGGTTTATAGCTTTTGTATCTGAAAAGACAGTTAGTAGATAAGTGATGTCATGACATCTACAAGCAGAACAATTAATAGCAGAACAATGTCCTTCAAATGCTAGTGGGCTTAACAAAATACTGATATTAAATGAGAATTTCTTTTCTTTTTTTCAAATGAGAATTTCTTGGCTCGGTGCCCTTAGTATAGTAATTATGGCACTGGCCACATGCACCAAGGTTGGCCGGTTTGGACCGGCCCGGGCCTGCTAAACAACAATGACAACTGCAACAACAACAACAAAAATAGCCTGTTGTTGTGGCGGGCACCTGTAGTCCCAGCTACTTGGGAGGCTGAGGCAAGAGAATCAATTGAGCCCAAGAGTTTGAGGTTGCATCAGCTGTGACACCACAGCACTCTACCCAGGGTGACAGAGTGAGACTCTGTCTCAAAACAACAATCACAAAAAAAGTCTAAAGAGTCAATTATAAATTAAAAAGAGAAAATTAAGAAAGGTGGTAATTTTCTAGGTTAAGTAATAAATGCAGAGTGTATGGAGAGAGGGAGGGAGACAGAGAATGTGAACGTGACCATCGTGGCTGGAATCATCACAATCTCCTTCAGAGATGGAGGGACGTGAATTAGGCCTTGAAGACACTGGGAAAGGGAGACTGAGAGGAAAGGAAAAGAAATCTTCCAGATGGGAAAACAGCTGAGCAGAGGACAGGAGAAGGATTATTCCCCGAATGTTATTTCAAGTTCCCCTTCTTAGAAGCCAGCGACGACTCCCAATTATCCCTTGAATATAATTAGGCCTCCCACTAATCACAGGCATCGAGGCTCCCACTCTCCATCCCCTGGCTTCCCAGCTAGCACTCAGTCAGGCGTAACCACTTGACGTGCTCTGGCAGCTCTGGTGTTCACCCTTCCACACCCTGGGGATTCTCTGGGCGTCTCCTGAGGCACCTTCCCTGGGGCGCCACAGCCCGCAGCCTGTGCTCCGAAATAGGTTTCAGTCTTCCTGCCTTTGGCTCCCTTCACTAACCACACTTGGCTCTGATCTTCCCATACACAAACTATAATTAGTCAAGTATCTCTGTTTCTTGTTCTTTTTTATATACTTTTCAAAAATCTATGCTTCCTTGTACCTTTCTTCCCATATGCATTCAATATTGCTGTGAACCGAAGCAGAACACATGCCCTTCACTAACAGGTAGATTGTGAGGTCCGGGACTGTTTACATACCAGGCATGCTATGAAATCTTGGACCTCTTGAACCACGGACTTTCCATACATACATGTATCATTCACCCAATTTTCACTGACAACTGTGAGGACAGCACTATATAAATTTACAGTATATATTATTTGGACCACAAAAAGCTTTCAACTCAGTGAGAAATGAAACAAATAATTCAGGCATTATGTGAAAAATGTCACCTAAGGTAATTTCAAGAGTTGAAAGTTTATTTGTTGATGTGATAATCAGAGTTGGAATCATAAATAAGAATGTTTCTGAGCAGGAATAAAAATTACAATGACTAGAAGTGACAGGAGATGGCATTCCAGGAATGAAAGACAGAAAAAGCAGTAGGGTGTGGAATACATGAGCCATGATGGGCGCAGCGATCAGCTGGTTCAATCAGGGCAGAAGCCTGGCAACTATGTTACAGCAATGTTTAATACATGCCCAATGCCAGCACCATTATTTCATTTTATTTCTTTAAGTGTCATCTGTGAAATGGGTTCACTCAGTAAGGATTCTGGAGTCCTGCCGCCACTCCTGACTGCAGTAACTATTAATAAATGAATATTTATTATTTGGAAATATTTGGAACATTCCAAATATTTGGAAATCTCTGTTTCATTGAATATAAACAAAAGTCTAGAATATAGACAAAAGTCTAGTCTAGCTCTTTCTTTAAAGCTCCCAATATTCACTGTATTTTCTGTTTCCTTATTTTATAACACTACTCCCCATTAATTTTATTTGTATTTACTGATTCTATCCCCTTCTCTGTGAACAGCACGAAGGTTCTGTGGGAGTAAGAGGTCATGTCTGTGTTCTCTACCACTGTGGCGCCAATGCCAAGTTCATTGGGGATATATTTTAAAAACGATTCAAGTGCTTTTCTAGTTTGCATTTTTGAGAACACAATTTTTTTGTAGTTCACTCAAGGTACCTAATTGAATGTGGCGAGGTAGAGGGTGAGGATCAAGACTTGTTTTAGATGAAATGCAAAAAGAAAAACATCAAGATAAAATTCAGCTTTTGATATTCAATATACGATTTTGCAGCACACATAAGCCTTATAAAACTGACCATTATCGTGGGAGATATTGTCTAAATTTATTTGGCTCTTCCTTTAAGGTAACAAAGGTCAGTGCAGATAGGAAAAGGCTACAGGGTCCCAGGCCACTTCCTCTTTCTGGCCTCAGAGAATCTGGAAGGACAGGAGAGCTGAAGAGCTGCTCCAGTGGGGGTAAACTGACATTCCTAGACTAGTCCCAGAGAACAGGAGGAGCATTGGGAAGTGAGCATGACCTTGCCAGCAGACCGGGGCTGGCTCCCCCATTAGCCGAGTCTCCATAACTAGAGAAGGAAGCTTCCTTTCAAGGTAACCCATATAACCCTGGGTTCCAGCTCAGTCTCGTAGGATCTTGGGTTTGGTGTGCCATACTGCACACATAACTGCACATGGCCAGAGTGTCGAGTTGAGAACAAGAAGGGCCTTGGAACAGCCACCAGCATAATCCATAGGCATCCAAAGCCCAGGCTGCAAGTGACTCAGGGCAGCTAGGGTCTGATGGTCACGGGGCCAAACGTGGCCAAGGCAGCCTGCCTGAGCAGATCTGCTTCTATCAGAGTAGGACAGGAATCATATTTAGCTTCAGATGTCAGTGGGAAATAATCAGTACACCCACATGGAAGGTGCAGAGACCAAGAGTGACAACACGATGGTAAAACAGAAAACCCACTGTTTTACCACAGTGTCAAATGTACCTCCCTTCCCGGCACTCTGTGGCACTGTGTAAGGAGTGAGAGGGCAGCAATTTTGTCCATGAGGTTTGTTGTTGTTGTTGTTACATTGGGGGATTTTAATTTTCTTTTTATTTTTTAACTTTAAAATTTTGTGTTTTTAATTATTATGGGTATACACTAGCTAGCTGTATATATTATAGGGTACATGTGTTTTGATACAGACATATAATCTGCATTAATCAAATAGGGGTAATTGGAGTATTCATCACCTCAAGCATTTATTATTTCTTTGTGTTAGGAACAGAATCCTTACTCTAAGGAAAGTTTGTTTTATCCTATTTCACCTACACTTGAAAAAAGATTGGTCACTAATTTTTAACCAACAGAGGAAGGCAAGATTAGTTTTTCTACGTGTGCGGTATGTAGGGGTACAGGCATCCGTGCCCTTGTAAGGTCAATCAGTCTCCCATTTTGTGAAGGCAAGTTTAAAGTCTTTTGTGAGTTAGAAAGGAAAAATCCTGGCTCGGTGCCTGTGGCTCAAGTGGCTAAGACGCTATCCACATACACCTGAGCTGGTGGGTTAGAATCCAGCCCGGGCCCACCAAACAACAATGATGGCTGCAACCAAAAAAACGGCCGGGTGTTGTGGTGGGCGTCTGTAGTCCCAGCTACTTGGGAGGTGGAGGCAGACTAACTTGAGCCCAAGAATTGGAAGTTGCTGTGAGCTGTGATTCAACAGCACTCTATCCAGGGTGACAGCTGGAGGCTCTGTCTCAAAAAAAAAAAAAAAAAAAGGAAAAATCCTGGTGGATTTTCCAGGCTACTCCCTTAAGAGGATTAACTGCCTCCAATGGTCAGTTAAAGGATTATTACTTAGCATAAGAATAACTTTGGTAAAGTAGTTATCAGTTAAGCCAGTTAAACCTTAGCCGATAAGGATAGTTTTACATAATAAGTGGTTATCAGTTAGTCCAATTTATCCATAGACCTGTAAGTACCAGGCAGTGAAAGGCCTGGGGTCAGGTTCAAGTCATATGTTTATTGATTAAGTCATAAGATTAAGTCATGTGCTTGCTGATTAAGTTATGTGCCTATATAAGCCTTGTTGGAAGAAATAAATTTGCTATGATGCCTGAGTGAGCTTCAGCCACTGAATGCCAGAGCGAGCTTCAGCCATCAATCATTCCATCTGTGGTGCTGCTGCTGCATCATTGATCTGGAGGGCTGGGTGGCAGCAACAGTAGTAGGTGTAAGAGGTAAACCATGGCATTTACTTACACTGTCTTTAACAACATAGTGTCAGAAACATG